>PVJD01004657.1:0-131716 GCA_004026545.1 Mormoops blainvillei
CGTCCTCTTCGAATTCCCGAGAGCTTTCCCTCCATCTCTCTCGGTTTGGCCCAGAAGACCGTCCTTCTCTATTTCTTCGACACCCGCGCTGAAGCCACTCAGAGGCAGGTGCTAACTCGAACACTCATTAGACACGTTTTGCACACACGCCTCACCCCGAAGTTACTCCACATCAGATTAAGTGCTTCCTAGTTCCTGGCCAACACAATGTGGCATCTGAGGTCCCAGCTGACTCCAGACACCAGCTCTCTCCTAGCCAAGGGCAGTGCCGGCCGGGGCTGTTCCAGGCAGGAGACCAGTGGGGGCCTGGCTTCTTTACTGGAGACGATACTTGTGAGTGGACTTACGTGAAGAAATATAATTCGCCTGATGAGTTTTAAAAAGTCAAAACAGGTGGAAAAGAACTTAGAAGCAGAAAAAACAGAGAGATTCTACTTAGGAAGATTGTTTGCAACGCACATTTGGCTTCCTTGGATTTGCTCTTGACTTTGCATCCCGTCCCCAGCGACACTTTGCCAACTGAGAAGTGGTCACCTGCTGGGTGACTCACTCAGGGCTCCTGGGCTCTGTCTGGAAAAGCTCTCCCTCTCTCTCACATCCTTGTCCCCCACCCCCCTTCTCCCAGCTCGGAGCCTTTGTTGACGTTGACAGCTCGCCCCTGGGCCATCACTCATCCTGCCCATGGCAAACTTTGGAGAAAATAAAAAACCCTGCTCCCCTAATCTCATTAGAAGGGCTGCAAATTGAATTTAGCCCCTCTCAGTGTCCCCTCAGCTGGCTGTCATTAGGAGCAGAGGCTGGGCCTTGGCTGAGACCCAAAGACCAGCTAACTGAATTTGAGATGCTGTGGTCTTGACAGGCCAAGGGAGGTAATTGAAGAGCCGTGGGGCTCCTGGTAACATTTCAGGCTGGGATTACACTGGGGATCCGAAGCCCCCATCTGCATTGGTGTCGGGGGCACTAAAGAGTCACCCGCTGGGCTTCCAGGGGTCGGATTATTGATAAAGAGATCATCCCCAATGGAAGGTGGGGGTGCAGTGGGGAGGCTGTATTTGGTTATAATGCAAAGTGGGTGTTATAGGTGGGGTTAAAGGAGACCCCAGTCAGTGAGGGTCAGCAAATCACCCAAAGTTAGAAATAATTTGCAGACAGTGCTGTCTAATGAGAAGAAAAGGCAGTTTAGGGGGGACTAACAGACAAAACCCACAGGATATGAGGAAAAGAAATACGGAGTTTTAAATTGTGGGCAGTATTTATATGTTTGTAGAAATCTTCATATTTTACTTCCTGGATCGTTTTAACTTTATTTTCCCCCCTCAACGTTAAACCCCAAGCGTGTGGGGGAGGGAGGAAGTGCTTTCTATGATTGAAAAATTGTATTTTTGTGAAAAATCTACAGCAAACTTCTGCATCGTGTAATTAAGCATGTAACAGGTTTATGTGGGCGACAGACACCGACTTAGATTTCTGCGGTCTTCTCAGTTCCCAGATCCTCTGCAGTAATTTCAATGTGGTTGAAAATTCAGTGAAATCCTGTTAAAGAGGTGAATGACAATAATTAACCGCCTTCTAGAATGAGTTTTGACCCAGGTCGTGGGACTAATAAGTGCTGGGACTGGGATTTGAACTGAGAACTGCCAGGCTCCACCAATCCAGAGGCCTCCCTGGTTTAGATTAGTGGTAGTTTTCCCACGCTGCGCCATTTCCCTAAAGAAGCCACAGGGACCGGATCCGTGGGTCATTCAGAGGTAGTGAGGTTGGGAATACAGCCTCAGGGCCGGAGGGCTCCAGTCCACTGCCACCTAGCCGTGTGAACTTGGGTGGTCCCCAGTCTCTCTGTGCCCCCCTGGAACATGTGGCAAGTCATAGGTCCTACCTCTTGGGTTTCCTATGAGGATTAATTGAGCTCATGTTCGTCCTTAGTGCGCCATGGGCCCCTTGTAAGTGCCACCTGCGTGATACTAAATTATAATCATTGTTTTAGTAGTGCCGTGAAGAACGTCCACTCACTTGCCCATTCAATGGTCTACAGTTGAGAGGTTGTCACCCCAGATGAGGCTATGGCATCACGCGACCCCTGTTTTCCTTCCTGTGTGTTCCCAGGCTTAGAGTCAGGGTACCACACCCTTGCGTTATTAAACTTACTCACAGATGCCATTTTTGGTGACATGCAAAGGGCGAACTTAAGGCTTTTCCTACCCTGGATACACCCAGGGTTCCCCTCCACTCTCTAAGGCTGGGTGAGGGGAGAGCTCTAGCTGGCGGCCCTTCTGTGCCCACCATTGCCAAGTGTTTACTCTGCAGGAGGCGTGTGATCGATTTCACCCACTCCGAGCTCCCTTTTAGTCACCGTCGGGGGCTATCATGCCCGTTCTTAAATGAGAAAGGTACATTTAGGTTATGTTTTCCATATTCCAGCAGGCCTGCAGCTTAAATACAGCCTTAGAACGCATCTAAAATGTGGATTTTGCTACATTTGACAAGACTTATTGAGGTCACTAAAAGCTTCCCTGCCTGTCACTGTATATCCCAATGGTGCTCAGGTTTCAGATTCAATGACTCTTTATTGAACACTTATGGGGGTGCCTGGCTCTGGGTTGACAGGCTTTTCCATGTTGTCTCGTTGAAGTCACCATCAATTCTTTGAAAAGCCTTAAGACTCTTACTTTGCAGAGAGAAACGCAGTTTCAAAAAATTTAAGAGAGTTTTCCAGGGTCCCACATTTCCTAAGAGGACGGTCTGGGATTTGAACCCAGGCATCTCTGGCTCACACTATGTCCAGGGAGCTCCCTATTCCAGGATATTACCTTGGCGCCATCCAAGCACCCTCCATGTGGTCCGCTCACGAAAGCCACTTGCTCTCCGTGAAGTTGGCACCAGTGATGAAACCTATTTGTCGTCCTGGCCTTAATCAAAATTCCTTTTTAGTGGGTTAAAAAAAAATGGGCTACAGAAAGGGCAAGTGGCTTGCCCGAGGTCACACAGGCAATTTGTCATGTGTGAGCCTGACTATGTTCAAGTTTTTGGTCTAGTCCCATCACACTCATCCCCAAACCACCCGCCCTCTGGAACGTGTTCACATCAGGGCCCTGATCAGCCTGGGATTCCTAGGGGCCGAAAGCTGTCGGGGCCAAAGTTTCCTTCTGCAGAAAAGGAGCTTTATCCCTTTAGTGCGGGTTCCTTCTCTCACTCAGATCCTGGAGGTGTCTGGGCTCCATTCAGAGCTCTGGGGTGATTTCAAAGCTCTAAAATAATTCAAGGGGGTCCAACACGTGGCCCGTGGGCTACGTGCGGCCGGGTCAGCTATGAATGAGGCCCAACACAAAATTGTAAATTTACTTAAAACCTCTTTTTTGCTCATCGGTTTTCATTAGTGTTTGTGTATTTAATGTGTGGCCCAAGACAAGTCGTCTTCTTCCAGTGTGACCAAGAGACGCCTAAAGTTTGGACACCCCTGAAATCACAGCCTGATGGCAGCTGGGGAGGATGTACTTCCTGGGGCTGAAGAGTCTGTGAGGAGGAAGTAGCCAGGCTCCGATGACCCCACTGCACTTGCAGTTCTCCTCAAGACCCAGATGCCACAGCCCCTGTAACTCAAGTACTTACAAATTGTCTTCCTCTGGATTTGACTTTTCTGAGCAATCTCTGGAGACTTAACTCATGCTTTAAAGCTCTTGAGACTTTTCAGAGAGAGGCCCTCCAACCACTTGTACCCCAAACCAACAGAAGCGCAAACCCAGGCCAAGGTTATTTTTGTGTGGTTGAGAATTAGAAACTGTTCACGTGTGAGGGGACTTTTGAAAGAACATTATCCAACTCCCTCACTTTATAGGAAGCTGAGACCTTAAGTTGAGGTATGAGTTCCCCAAGATCACCGAGCAGTAGATATTAAGGGCTCAGGAGCCAGACTGCCTGGGTCCCACCCCTGGGACCACAACTTGCCTCCGTGTGACATTGAGGGAAGAAGTTCCTCTCTGCCAAGGCCTTGGTCCACTCTGTATTTGGAAGGAATCATAATGCCTGTGATGGCTTAGAGGTAGTTCTAAATTCTTGGATACTTTTCCGCTCAAGTGATACCACCTATTTCCTCTCTCCTTAAGTCTGAGCTGACTGGTAATTTTTTGACCAACAAAGTCTAGTGCAATGTCACAGGCTGGTTCCAGGCCTCATCTTTAAGAGGAGGGTCAGCTTCTGCCTTGGCCTCATAGAGCCTAAAACTGCCACAGAAGAGGCTGCCAAGCTGTGTGGAAGCCCAGACCAACCATTGGAAAGAGCTGTGTGTCTGGGGGGACAGAGGCGTGGGGAGCCTTCAGCTCCAGCACCCCCGGCCCTTTAGGTCATTCTGACTGAGGCCCAGACGTTACAGGATGGAGATAAACTAGTCGTCTCTGTGCCTTGTCCCAATTCCTGACTTGTGGAATCATGAGATGTAATAATAAGGTGGTTTTCGGCCACTAAGGGCAGGTAGTTACAGGGCCCTAGGTAACAAGAATAGTGCTCCTCAGAGGTTTCGGAGGACTATGAGTTGATATGCCTGTAAAAGCTAGGGCGGTACCTGACATGGTCGGCATTCAATAAAAGTGAGCGGGCACGCATTCCGCAACTGGGTCCCCACTCTGGCCCCCGACGTCATCACGTCATTCCTGCCCCTGGGCAAGAAGTCTCCAGCCTCTCGCTGTGACGGGACTCCTGCGGCTGTCCGGCTGTCCGGTGGGCCTGGGCCGGGGCGGGGTGAAGTCCGTGGATCCTGTCCCTCTCGCCGCCGATGAAAATTCAGCTGCTATTGATCCCCGGTAAGCGAGGATGCCCTTCCCAGGTCAGAAGAGGAACCCAAACCATTGTTGAGCAAACAGAGTATTCCGTTCACTGCACCAATTAGGCTGACCCTTGGGGCTCTGGAGCCCCCTTCCCCACCATTTGCCTTGACAGCTGCCATGCTAATGATCCACATTGACATGATAATTAAGCCATTACACAAAGTGGGGCTTTCCCAGTGCAGACTTCAACAGGGAAGCTGCGGTGGCCCTAGGCTGGGTGAGGCCTGGGGGTTGTTCCAGGGCCAGGAGGTGACATGCAGCGCCTGGGTCATCCCCAGACTCGGCCCCAGGGGCAGCTGGGCTGGGCCACTGCAGCTGCTCCTCCGGTGCTGGTGGCAGGAGTGAGGCCGGCGGGGCCAGTGGAAGGACCAGGGCTGCTGTTGCTCTCTCCGTAGCCTCAGGAAATCCTTAACTGGGTGAAGCTTGAAAGGACCCTCCGCCCCTTTAGAGAGGGGGTGGGGCCCCCTGTGAACTCCTCTCTGGAAGGCTCAGAGACAGCGTAAGGAGTGATGGGCGAATGGGAACAGCTCAGGACAGGGAGCCTTGACTTCCTAGCATCGGGGGAAGAGCTGGGTGCCTGCCCTCCTCACTAGCCCTAGGGAAAACGACCTTTTTGTAAGCAAACTGTCACAGCGCAGAAATCTCCAGCTTCTGGTGCCACCACACAGTTTGTCAGGACTCACGGAGACCCTGACCAGGGACCAGACCAGCCGCAGCCCCGTTTGCGAGAGTGCAGACTTGCGTGATAGGTGGGCTGGGCTCATACTCGACTCTGCATCTTCGCTGTGTCACCTGGGGCAAATCAGGGGCCTTTTCTCCGTTGTAGAACGGGCTCAGGAGAACTGCCTTGTCCAGCCGTGCTCGAGACTGAACAAAACAGTTTGTGTGAAAGGCCTCAGAGAGCACTTTATGTAAATAATAAATGACAGGACCTTACCGACAATATTAAGTTTCTCCATAAAGACGAGTTTCCTCCACAGAAACAACGGGGTGGGTTGAGTAGAGTCTGGAAGGCTCAAATCAAGACATATCTAGAAGTGTCTTCAGAGTGTGAGTGCTGCCCCCGGGGGCGGTGAGGCTGTGTGTAGGGAGTGTTTGGTATATAGATGGGGAAAGACAGAGAAACAGAAAATCGCCTATTGGGGGCAGAGAAAGAGGAAGAAGGAGGGGTCCTAGCTCAGGACTGCCAGGTATCCCTCCATGAGAGGTGACTAACCAGACATCCATCCGTCCGTCCATCCGTTCGTTCACCCATCCATCTTCAAGCAGACATTAGGGACTTAAGATAGAGAACTGAACACAGGCAAACCAGTGCCTGGCTTTAAAAATATTTGGCCAATAAGTGAATGAATGAACAAGACACAGTCCCCACCCTTATGATCCTGTGCTCTATGATCGTGGGCCTCTCTTACCTTAAACCCAAGGCAGGTCAGACTGAGCTATGATTTCTAGGAAACAAAGGGACATCTGATGTACACAAGGGAGTTGCACAAGTGCGTGCTCAGATGGACACACTCAGAAGCATAGGGTTAACAGTGAGTTGGTGAACAAACCTCAGTGTTGGACTCAAACCTCCGAATTTATAAGCCTTATCTATGTTTAGCAGGGGCGGTGCCTTGATTGATTTTTAATGTCTGCCATGCACACAGGCATGGAGGGAGGTGACTCTCCATGCCAGGTCATTGGTCATCTCGGATTTATGCAAGGTCTAATTTCTTCTTGTTAGAGAATTTTGTAACTTTTATAGGATAATCCAATCCTGTTCATGTCATACAGTGAGCAACTAATATTACACTTTGTTCCAGGGACATAGTTTTAATTCTTTTCTTCCCCCTGCCAGTTACCTTAAGCCAAGCCACTCAAGCTCACAAAACCTGTGTTACCATGTGGAAGAAATTTGCCTGCCTTAAGAAAATCTAATTTGATTAATCAGTGTCGTGAAAAAGAAAGTCAAACTTTTTTGTTAATTAACTCAACAAACACTTACCAAGTGTCTACTACGTTAAAAGCCTTGGGCATAAAGAAATAGATGACTCAAGGTCCTCAGATGGTCAACGCCTGGAGGTCGTATGTGTTGGGGGTGAGGGTGTGCGTGAGGAGACAAGACACCTGCAGACACGCTCTTACATCACCTGTTTAGAGGGGACAATGGCCAGGGAAATTAAATTTGTTGCGGATTAAGCATTGTGTGGAGTGAAGCCCGAGTGGGATGTTTCTTTGGCCGCTCTCATCTATGCTCTGGGAGCCCGTGTGGTTCTGGGGATGCAGCTAGAGGTTTGGAACTGAGCTCTTGGGATTTCTAACCCTCCTTCAGCCTTGGCTGCCTGGAGGAGGCTGTCCCGTGCCTGGGAATGTCCAGTCAGAGGCCGTAAGATGAGAGGAGGGGAACAGTGACCAGAGGATCCCTTTGGCCAACGGGATGTTCAGAGTCCTTCAGTTTCTGTTATGGTGGCCCGCTCACCTTTTTAAAAGATGAGATGGAACGTGCTTGGAAGCCTTTTCAGTGCCTTGTGCACTCAAAGCTTGCCACCCAAGGTATGGTTCCTGGGCCAACATCGGCAGCATCCCCACCTGGGATCCTCGTTAGACATGCAGCATCTCAAGCCCAACTCAGACCTACCAAAGCCAAACCGGAACTGAGAAAAGATCCCGATAACTCCTATGCACATGGGAGTGAGGAGCACTGGTTTCTATGACACAAATTTCCTTTGTGTCCTCTGCCTCGCTGGGTGGTCACCGTGGGCTCGCCACATCACACATTTTCTCTCTATGCCCCTTTCAACTTTCCGACTTGCCCTCTGCAATTAGTCTCCTTTCTAGGTTTGCACCCAGATGTGTGGCCCTGTCCCACTCTGTTCCTCTGCTTCTTTGGCCTCAAGGAGAGACTTCCTTGGCCACAGCCAAGTGGAGCCCATCAGCCATGGCTCAGTGGCAGGAGGAAACCGCATTTATCCTGCTGTGTTAACCTGTCTGGTGGATTCTGTCCCCTTCCCATGCTCTCCGTAGCCTTTCTAAGACAAAAAGAGACATAAAAATCCATCCTACCATGGGAGAGAGAGAGAGAGAGGGAGAGGGAGAGGGAGAGGGAGAGGGAGAGGGAGAGGGAGAGGGAAGAGACCTTAAGGGAGTGGTAGGAGGTGGGGGAGCCAGGGAAGCTACAGAGAGAAGGGGCTAACCTGCACCTGGAAGAATAGGCAGCATTTAGAGTTGGACACTGGGATTCTGGTCCCCCCTCTTTGTTATTCTTTTGCCACCCTTCATCCTTTGAATCATTCATTCGGCAGGTATTTACTGAGGTGCCATCTTTGCTCCAGCTCCTGTTCCAGATGCTGCGGATACGGAGGGACATGAGCCGCACCCGAAGCACCGGTGAGTGGGGGAGACATTCACTTGGAAGCAACTGCAAAGGCCCTGGCCTCCTTGCCTTCACTGTGGTGGCATCTGAGTTCTAATGAGACCTAATGCGTGGAAACACTCCATGAAGCAGAAGCGCCCTCTGCTTTAGCAGTATTTCCTTAGGATTAATTTAATGAGGTGCCTGCATTCCTGGGTGCTTGACACACCCTCTCATTTAAGCGTCGCAGCCCCCGAAAATGGTGACAGACTGAGCAGCACGTGAGCTGCTGACTCAGCCTTAGACCCCGCATCTTTGCTGACTACCGGGTGGATGGTGGCTACAGGGATGCTGATTGGGTATTTCGGCCTTGAGTTGCATTTTCGGAATGGGATTGAATTCATTGGAAGTGGAAATATTTCGCTGGCCCCTGAAGAGAGAAATCCCCTGGACCGCCTTCCCTCAGGGTAGGCTCTCACTCCGCCACCATCGGTCCAACTGAATGGTGAGGCTGGAGACCGCCAGGCTGTGGATGGGCGTGTCCCAGCCCGGGCCCCCAGGAGCAGCCCCCTCTGCACTTGAGGCTATCAGGGACGCTCTGCTGGGGGCTCCGCCTCACTCGTGCCTCCCCCTCTGTGAGGTCCTGGGGACTGTCAAATAAATGACAAGACTCGTTTTACAAGTAGACCAGAAGTCTGCAGTGGTGAGTTCTGAGCTGATTGCCTATCTTATCTGGAGTCATCGGTCTCCCCTCCAGGCTTCCACAAACAACTCAGTCTTGGGAGCCAGGGCCCGGCGGGGTGGGCATTTCCCAGGGCTCTGCTCTTTCCTGAGCCGCTGCTGAGGGGGACTTAGTAACCCAGAGGCCTTGTGGCCCGAGAGGCAAGGATTTGAGGTTCTTGGGGTGGCTCCTAGGTCTGAGAATGATGGTGGCCTGGCCACCATGACAGTAGCGATGACAGATGAGGCATAACTTGCATTTACCACCTGCTAGGTTCTGTGTCATGGGCTCTTCATGTGTTACCCCATTTCACCTTGACAATCACTTCTTAGGTCAAGGAACTGAGGTCCAGAGAGGCTGAATAGCTTTCCTGAGCTCACACCTATACTGAGTGGACAAGATGAGATTTGAACTTTAGAGCAGAGGATTCTAGAGTTCCTCACCCTCTTGTTTGGGGCAGGGAACCACCTTTCTTGCCACCAAATCACAAAGGATTAGCTCGAGAAGTATTCCCTGGAGAAGGGTGGGGGACCTCTCACACCTTCCCCTTGAGATCCTCTCATCTCTTTCTCTCCACCACCCTTTACTGCTGAGCACTAAACACACTGGAACTTTGATGGTGGACCAGAACGTAAGAGACAAGTCACATCAGCCAAGTTTGTATAGAGCTGTATGGCTTTCTGATCTCAGCAGGACCAGTTCTTCCTTTTTAGGGAGCAAGGGGGCGTCCAGAGGCAGGGCTCCAGGATGCCACCCCACTTAAACGAGAGAGGTTT
Organism: Mormoops blainvillei; assembly: GCA_004026545.1. Taxonomy (NCBI): domain Eukaryota; kingdom Metazoa; phylum Chordata; class Mammalia; order Chiroptera; family Mormoopidae; genus Mormoops; species Mormoops blainvillei. The sequence goes on from PVJD01004657.1 coordinate 9,649, forward strand.
TCTGGTGCAGCAAGGACCCTAGGTCCTGGGGCCAGGCGTTCCCGGGCTACAAGCCTGACTCTGCACTTCCGGGTTCTCTGAGCCTGAACAGAGAACCCCAGGCTTCCATAACGTTCTCACATGTCAAACGGGAATTACGGTAATCCTTGCTTTGCTGGGTTATGGGAGAATTGACAAAGACAATGTGCATGAGTGCTTTGTGGGGTGTCTGGCATCAATACGTGCTGGGTAAGTGGAGTCTGTTATCTGTTTGCATAGCAAATGTTAGCATCTATTTTATATATTGGGCTTCAGCCTGAGATTTCATTTTAACCATCTTCTTTCAAGCTCTCAGTAGGTGTTCTGGTTTTCTTCATAGACATCTTACACATTTCTCACAAAGTTTATTACTAGCTTTTGAAGTTTTCAGTTGTTATTTTAAATTGGAGCTTTTCTCTCATAACTCCTTTAAAGTTTTTTCAATTATGAGATATTTTAAATGTACCAAAAAAACTTTAAAAGTCAGCATTTCAGCTCAAACTCAGTTGGTTAACTCCAGTCCTTTCTCCACGCAGCACATGTCTGCTAGGCAAAGGACCCTGTGTCAAACCAAGTGATCTAGGGGCAGCCCACCCACGTCCCTGTTGGGAGACATGGGCACCCCTTCCATGGTGCTGAGCAGGGTTGTTGATTTGTCACCCTAAAGTTCCCTATCCTCCAGGAAAGGCCCTATTTTGCACACCCACAAACATAGGCATCTGCCATAAATACGCAGGCCGGGAACATGCTGATTAATGCCTCATTTGCTTCCTTCTAATAAGTGGCAACAAATGCATTGATAGCAGTGCATATTAATACCCAAGAGTTTTCCATTTGCGAGGGTCCTGATATTTATTTAGATAAAACTATACTAACACTTTTAAGTTGTTTCTGGTTTGTTGGCATTAAAAACTGCCTGGTAATTATGAACATGTGGGATTTGCATCTTTGAGTTCTTTTCTGATTATTTCACTATATATTCATTCATATTGTAGGACCAACAGGTTTACATGTTTAAGTTTTTAATACTAACAAATTGTGCTTCAAATAAGTCAAACCAATTTATACTCTCACATCTCCACCAGCACTGATTAATATCTAAACTTCACAAAGTTGAGATTTTAAATCTTTGTCACTATGCCACCCGCTAGGGTGTGGGCTCAGTCTACGAGCTGACTCGGGGGTCTCATTTAAGTCTGTGTTCTAGCCCTTGAGAAGGAGAGGCTATTCAGTAGTATTTTATATTTTCTTTATAGAGTTTGTATCTTTTGTTAGATTTATTTCTAGTCAACTGACAGTTTCGTAGTTTTCTAGTATGTTCTCTAATTGGTTGTTTCCGGTATGGAGGGCTATTGTGACTGTCGGTGTTGATATTGTATCAAGTCATTGTTGAAAGCTTAGCTCTAACGGTTTTCTATTTAATCTACAAATAATGAATGGTAATTTGCTTCTTTCTTTTATTTCCTGCATCTTTTACTTTTTCCCTGTCCTTTTGCATTGGCTGCAGCCGCCCTCACAAGGTGGACTGGAGCGGGGGATAACAAGCCCCCTTGTTTGCGCTCAACTTTACAGCGAACGCACCTCTTGCTTCACCATCAAGGATCATATTTGTCCTTGGTGTTTGGCAAGATACAGAAGCTCTCTGGAATTCGTGGTTTGCTAATGGTTTCATGGTATTCATGCTACATAATTTTATCATATGCTGCTTTTTTTTGCATTTATGGAGGAAATTACATGATTTGTCTCAATGAATTGGAAGATTATCAGTTTGTGTAAAATAGGTGTTATTTTTCTTGTAAGTTTTGTAAAACTTTCTAGTAATGCCATCTGAGGTCCTTTTTGCCCAGATGATCTTTGTCTATAAATTTAGTTTCTTTAAGAGTTTATGGTATCTCCAGATTTGCTATTTCTTTGTCAATTTTCTTAATTTACATTTTCTAGAAAGATGAAGACTTCATTGACGTTTCTCTTAAGATTTAAAAAATCTCCACTCCTTATGCCCGCCTCTTCCTCCTTTTGTCTGTTGGGTTGTCTGCTCACTGTGTAAGTCGGTTTGCCTCAGGATTTATACAACTTGAAGCCACCAGCGTTCTAACCGACAGAAGAAAAGAAATAGGAGAGGGTGACATATAAGGGGTAGCAGTAGTTCACTCTGAGCTGTTTTCCTGGGCACCATGGCTCTGGTCACGCCCCCCTGTGCTCTCCATCTCTTGTCCTTCAAGGCTCAGCTAAGATGTGAAGTCCTCTAAGAAGCCTTCCCTGGCTGTTGCCGCCCCCCGTGGGCCGGGAGCGTTACCCAGTCTGCACAGGGACAGTTTTCTCCCGTGAAACTGAGCGTTCATCCAGGGCAGGACCATCTCATTCGCTGCTGTGTCTCCAGAGGCAGGCCAGTGCCTTGCGCGTAAGAAGCACTCACCGAACACTTTCTGAATAAGCTGTAAACAGAGCCACATGGCAACCCTCAGGAAGGGGAAACTGAGACCAGAGGTGTTCCTGAGGGCACACTTTACCCAGAATGCATCAGTCTCAAACTATAAAAACACACCTGCTTGCTAGGTGGCTTTCCCTCTGCTTGTCTCTGGCCTCGCGCTCTGCCTCTGGCTGAACCTGGGGACATGGCCCAGTGCCTCATGGCAACAAGTCCTTGGCTGGCACAGCTGGGATGTCCTCTTCTTACTCCAGGTCCCACCCCCAGGCACTCTCCTCCTCCTTCTCCTCCCACCCTCCCCCTGCCTTGCCCCTGCCAAGAGACAGGGAAATAAAGGAAACAATGGAAAAGGCTGGGCTTTGGAGCCAAAGTCCTGCTATTACCCCTCCCAGCACGAACGGCCTGGGGCGATGTGCTTCTCCTCGGTGCACCTTGGCTTCTTCCTCTGTAATAATCGTTCTCCGCCCCCACGTTCGTGCAATTCCTGCCTCAGAGTCAGTGTCCCACGGCTTTACTGTGCAGCCCCTCCAGCCCTTCCGATGTTTGGAACCGAAAGCGTTTCCCCCTTGGTTCCCCATCCGCAGTCCCAAGACCTGGACATTTGAATGCCCAGGAAATTGCACACACCCCTTCCTGAGTCCCCTGTGGTGGGTAACTGTGTATGGAGCGGTGGGATACAGGTCTCTGCCATTCGGGGCCAATAGTCCTTTCTGCTCTCCACATCACCCTCCATGGCCTTATGGTCAGTCTCTCTCTCTCTCTCTCTCTCTCTCTCTCTCTCATTTTCTTTTTAGTAGGTGGAGCAGGCCCCTGGTTAGAAGCATCCCAGAAGCAATTGCACAGTACACTTAATCCTTTCCCTGTTTTGTAGTCCTAAGAGGGCAGAGAGCCAGGTGCTCCCCTTGCTCTTCATGGGTAACTCAATTAGAAGAATTAAAAGCTCTGATTACATTATTAATTTCGAAGCTGTGTGCCTCTCACCCAGTAAGAAGCCACAGGGGCCTCAGAGGCTCACGGTCTGCAGACGCTCTACCTCCCGGACGGTCACACATCAGATAACCCTCAGCGCCCCTTGCCCATTTGCCTGACACAGTGCAGGACTCTCGCAGGACTCTTGTGGGACTTTGGCAACAGCCCCGTGAAGTGAGAGGGGTAGGTTCCTTTCGTTGCAGGTGCTCCACCGGGGCACCAGGGCCTCAGGGGCTCAGAGGGGTCAGTGACTCGCCCAAGACCACAGCCAGGCAGTGCAGAGGTGCGGCAGAAACCAGAACACAGCCCCGTGCACCTGGGGCTGGGCTCTTCTCACTGCCCCAAGGCACATGAGCAGTGGCTATGAAAGGGGATTCTCTGTGTTTGCCGGAGTGTTTTCATTTCTGCAATGAGCATGGGCTCCACTGCACCGGCAGGCTTTTCAAAGATGGCCACAACAGTGTTCCACCCCAGGTGCCCTTCTCTAATGGGGCCTTGCCCCTCCCCCACATCAAGCGGTTAATTGCTCTTTCTTTGAGTCTGGGCTCAGCTTAGTGACTTGCTTATAACCCATAGAAGGTGGCAGAGTAATGTGGCATGACTGGAGAGGCCAATCGGAAGAGGCCACACAGCGCCCCTTGGATTCTTTTCATTCGCCTGCTCTCCGCCTGCTCCCTCTCGGGACGTTCCCTCTTCATTCCCAGCTGCCATGATGTGCAAATGTCAACCCACAGGGATTGTGGTACCAGTTGACAGTCCCAGCTGAGTGCAGCCCTATGTCCGCCAGCCGCCAGACGTGTGAAGGAAGGAGCCTCTGGATAATTCCAGCCCCCAGCCATGTGAGTCTTCCCACCTGAGGCCCCAGGTATTTTGGAGCAGAAAAAGCCATTGCCGCGTTGGGAGACAACGCTCCATGGGTCTCTCTCATTTCTGCATGTCTTGTAAAAAGATACACAGGCAGATTTTGTTCCAGACTTTCCTTTACAAGATGCTTATATAGTGAACATCACAGAAGAAAAAGATTGTACTCCCCTCTGAAGCAAAGGCCAGGTTTGCTTGAAGACTAGGAAAATAGAGTGCTCTGTACAGTAAAGATAATATCTCCCTCTGGAGTTTATGGCAGGCATGCTTACTTCCTATTATAAAAGATTCGGGTTCCCTGAACTTGGGGTTCTTCTCCTAAAATGCAACCCACTGTGTGGGCAGATGACACTCGCTCTCTTCCTGTAACCCCTTGGGAACTGACCTAAGAAAATACTGATATTTCAACTACTGCTGTTCCTGTGAATAATAAAATCCTCTTTCTCTGACCCCAGAGTCTCATATTTTCTACCTGCATCCACGAAACTGTGGCAGGCTAACTGGTGAGTTTGCAAATTGGGTAAAAATTCTCAGGTGCTTCCAAGTTCTTAATGTTCTGGTATGCCCTGTTTGAACCCATGATCTCCAGAATCCATGGATACAGTATAAAGAAACGATTTTTGTTTTGCATCATTAAGTTCGAAGTGGCTTGGCAGCAATAGATAACCAGACAGATGCAAACGTAACCAAGGCCAATGTCTTTTCTTTGGGGAACATACAATGTCTCTGTGAGGAAGAGTGAGTCATGATGTGCGTAGAAACCGCATGCAGGGTCACCACATGCAGGGTGCCCTTGGTGGGCCAGGGCAGGTACTTAGACGTTCCCTACAAGTGACCATTTTTGTCCACTGATTCTTCACAGCAGCTGAGGAGACATCAGGAAAAAAGGTCATTGTGGCTCAGCACATATAAGCAGACACCTAAACATGTCTGATAAGTGGGGATGGCCCTGGTGGAGGCTGGGGACATGGGGATTTGGAATATGACATAGAAGAAGTGACCCAGCCAACCCGCTGTTGGGTTTGCATCTGGAGGGAGGGATTGCATGTGAGGATCCAAAGAACTCCATCTCTAAACGCTGAGATCCTTTGGTGCCCCAGGACCTTGGCTTATGGGGCACATTTAGCTGAGGGTGGCACCTGGCCTGGGAGGTCAGTCTCACTTTATAGAAACACTTTTGAAGGAGGTGAGAGCTCAGGGATCAATGTGCAGTGTTGGTATTGGAGGCTCAGCAAGAGTGTGAGCTGCAGAGTCACCAGGGCCGGGGCTGCAGTTGGTAGCAAAGACATTAGCAGATTTCCAGCTCCACTCATGGTGAAGGGGCAGCAATAATGGCCAAGGAGGGGACTTGCGGCAACGGGAAGGCAGCTTACCAGACCATCGGGACCTGGCTTTGTAGCCTTGGTGGCCAGTGTAAGAGCTTTGTCCTTTAATCGGTTAGGATAGCCTAGTCTATATTTTGATCTCAAAGGACTACAAAGTCACAGTGGCTTAAAACAACGCGAACGTGCTTGTGGGTCGGTAGAGAAAGAGGACGAGGAGGCAGGCTTCGTTCTATGGAGTGGGCGCTCAGGGACCCAGGCTGAAGGAGGCCCCCCCATCTTATCACATGGCTATCCCCACTTGAGGTCCCAGGATTCCCTGCCGCAGGGGAAGAGAGAACATGTACCAGTTTTTAAATGCTTCTACTAGCAAGTGGCACATGTCACTTCCCCTCACATTTCATTGGCCAAAGCAAGTCACACGGCCACGGCTCATGCCCAGGTGTGAGGAATGGCATGCAGTCCCCTCCACAGGCCTGAAAGGAGAGGTGAGCTGAGATGTGGTTGCGCACTGCTCCCACAATATGACTTGGGTACTTTGGATGTTGGCCTTCTTGGCCAACGCCCCCTCCTGGCTGGAGGAGGAGGGTGCGTTCACCATCTTCGGTTTGGAAGATCAGCACACAGGTCCCCTGGGTGGAGGCCCACTGGAGCCACAGAAACCTCCCCACCGACCTGGGGCTCTTCCAACTTCTGAGGTCAGGGGTCGCCACACCATTCCAGTTCCGTGGAGTAGTAGTAAGACCAGAGAGGCTACGCACTGCTGCCTGAGTGCACTGTGAGTGAGGCACTTCCTGTTGCGTGGCCTTTCAATGTTTCTGATTCTATCCTGGAGGAAAATTATGGGCCCAAGCCTCTCCAACATCTCTCTAACATGTGTTAACCTCTCTTTTTAATGAGGAGAAAAGAGAGTTGTGCCCTAGACTCAGGTAATAGTATTTTTCCTCAAAATATCTATTTTTTATCATTATCTTCTATTAAGAAACATCAGTTTTCAATCTCACTCTTGATACATTTTCTTTTTAGATATACTTACTGAAACTTCCAGAAAGAGAGTTGGCTGACAAAATATTCTAAGAAAAGAATAGTATTGGTCGTATGAGAATTTGGCAAACAGGGACCTAATAACATCTTCTCGTTTTCCCAGTGCAAACCATGGCAGGATTTGAACTTGGGCAGAACCTGTCTTCTAGCCATGTAACTGACACTTGCTAGCTGTGCCACCCTAAGCACAAATCATGCAAAGTTTCTGGGCCTCAGTGTCATCACCTATAAAATGGGGATAATGACAGTGCTCATCTCCCTTGAGTTTATGTGAAGACTAACTGGGCTCAGTCATGCACAAGAAGTTGACCGGTGACTTGGCATTGGTTTCAACCATTAATCACTGGTGCTGTTACCAGTGCTCCCTGCTGTCCAGCTCTTCCCAGCTGCCTCCCTCTTGTGGATCGGGCCGGTGACTGAAGTTCACAGAAAAGAAGCATGGAACTCTCCTGGATTATTCTGTTTTTATTTATTGGAGACAAATGGTTTCCTTAAAAATTAAGTAATTGAGTTACTGACCACTAAACTAGGCCAAACTGGGTCTGGTCTGCCCTGCAATCAATTACGTCAACAACAGTTGCTGCTGAAAAACAGGCGACTTGGCCGGTGGCCCCAATTCTCTCTTTTCATTTCTTCGTTCAATCATCTATTGTTACTTGGTCACATTCCGGCGGGAGTGGCTCGCTGCCTGGCTGCGGCAGATCCAGGAGCAGGGGCAGGGTGGAGTAGGGAGACAAGTTGCTGGGTCGGATGTATGACGTCCCAGGCCTCCGAGCAGCCCCTGCAGGGCCAGAGACAGGCACCTGAAGCTGGCGCTGCGCACGTCAATCACAAAGGAGTGACAACTCGGAACGCCAGCTCTCAGGTGGCTCCTGGCACCTACACCCCTTCCTCAGGACTTCAGGCTGAGCTCAGACACAGTCCCCCAGGTGCCCAGGTGTGTTTTCAGTGCAAAACCAGATAGAGGTTAAAGATCTTGGGCTTCCGGGTCACCAACTGTGGGGTTGAGGTCCTCCTGCTCATCACTGTGTGACCGTCCCCTGGCAGATGACCAAATCTTTATGAACATCAGTTTCCTCCTCTGTAAATTGGAGGTGCTCCTACCTACCTCTCGGGGTTGTTGTAGAGATTCGATGAGGCCCCGAGCCCACCTAATGGGTGGAAGGCTATGAGGTAGAAAATTGCAAGTTTAGGGAAACAAATATCTATGTTTTTATCCCTTTTCCTCTTGACTCAAACATACCTGCCCGCATCAAATTGCCCTCATTTTATTTTTATCACAGATTTCTTTGATCCTCCCCTCTTTGAGTATTTTATTATTTTTTTCATTTTCCAATATTGATGCCCTTAAAATGGCATTGGTATCTATCACCTAGAGAGAATGATAAACAGCTGGTTATCAGGTCAGTTTTCAACTGGTGCATTTCTTTATTTTTCACTACTCGCTCAAGCAGTTATGGGTTTATCCAGCTTTATTCTGTGGCAGCACGTCTCAAACTGTCTTGTTAAACAGTAAATCCTCGGCACATTAATAAATGTTACTTATACAAAGAGTTCACGAACTAACAGATTTGGAAAATACTGGGTTAGGCAAAGCTAAGCAAATTTTCTTTGCTTTGGAACTTTCCCACGACTTTCCTGTGCTAATGCGTAAGAAGAACAGGCTAGGACTCAGCATTTCCCAAACTCTTTGGCCTGTGGCGCCCTCTCTGCCACGGCGGAAATTTGGAAGGCACTAGCGCCCTGTGGAGCTGCGTTTCCCAAACTTTGCTGCGCCCACGAATCAGCTGGGGGTCTGGTTAAAATGCAGATTATGATTGAGGGGGTCTGGGGCGGGGCCTGGGGCTCTGCATTTCTGACAAGCTCCCAGTGGACACCAGTGTTTCTGATCTGCACACCAGATCTGGAGAAGCAAGACTCTGAGGGGCTGTCAGTCCACACGCAACTTGGGAACAATTTCCCTTTTTTAGACGACTCAGCAGAAGCATGTAGTCTCCAATCACACCGTTCTTTGGAGTGGTAAGAAACGCGTGAACCGGCAGCCAGAATATCCGGTTCTGGGGGAAGCAGGAGAGCCGGTCCTGATTGGCTGAACTTGGAGATGACATTTCGCATCTCAGTTCCCCGATCTATAGCGTTCATCTACTTTGCATGAACCCCATCGGGTCACTAGGAGGATGAAATTAAGTTGGTGAAAGAGCACCTTATAAAAGCCCCACCGCTGTACCAACACTAGTTAGAAGGTTAAGGCACCTTCACATCTAAGCTAGAGTTTTGTGTTGGGGTCATGCATATGTTGCCGTGACCCCGTTAGTTTTCCACAGAACGTGTGGCGCAGCCATGCCGGGCACAGACTCACCGGCTTCTCCCCGCCGGCTGCCGTTTGCATCAGTGACGACATGGCTCATCCCTTGTACCAACAGACTGGGGGCCTGCCTAGAGCCCCCCACTGGCAAGCACTCTCTCTGGGCTCCGTGAGAAATCGCTCCTAGGTCAATCAGCAGTTTCTGCTATGGGTGTCGGAAGAATGGCACATGTAACGCTCTCCTGCCCCTACCCCTGGGGTCTTAGAGCTCCACTTTGCTTCTAATCACTCGGTTTTTATAAACTGATGCAGCTCCCCGTTTCATGTCCAGCCACGTAGCTATGCAAGTAGCCAGAGTAGCTACAGGCCCTGCCTGCACTGCACCCCGCCCCCCACCATTTGCGCCTGGTCTGTGCGTGGGGGCGGGGTAGGGGAGGCGTCAGGCCTCAGTTCTGGAAGCAAAGCTGTCACTCTACTCTAGGGAGGCCCTAGGAGGTCCCCGAAGCCTCAGGTTTTTCTCAGGTATCTCACCGATACCTGATTGTCCCCAAACTGGCCTTACCCCCATTTGAACCTATCCTTGCCTGGGACTGAAAGGCTCTCTTCACACAGGGGGACAGTCCCAGAAGTCACGCTCCGTGGATCGATGCTCAGCGGCTTCTCCCCGAGCCCCTATCACTCTATATTAAAAGTATTCCTATTCCAATCAGTTGGAGGAGGCTTAACCTTCTGTCCAGACAAATGGCGCTGCTTTCTCTCCGTCGCTCAGACCAGGGGCCTCACGTTCTTATTGACTGTCCCGACCCCTGCTCACTCAGCCCTGGCCAGTCCCCATCCAGGGGTACCAGCTTTGCAGGAGACATATGCTACCAGGGGAATGCACCCCACAGTCCCCCTCCCAGATGCACAGCGGGGAACATGGCGTGTGCGCCCCTCCTACCTGTCCCCCTCCTGCGGTCATGACTGACTGGCTCAGGGGTGAGCCTCCACCCCAGCTGGGCCAAGCAAGGTTCTTTCCATGGAACTGAAATGGGAGAGAAAGAGAGCTATACAAACTCAGAAGCCATCAGTGATCTTATTTTCCTCCTGGCGCATTAGAAAGCAGAGGGAGCCAATCTGTAGGTGAAAAAGGGGGATGAAGGAGATGAGGGAAAGACGGGGAGAGGAGAGACAAAAAGCACCGACTCCAATCTCTTCTGAGCCCCCGCTGCCCACCCTGGGTTTGGTCAGATACCACTGTCCCCTGATCATAAAGCCCGTATTTTTCTTAAATCAGCACCTGGGTACTTCTAATATAACTAAGAATTCTAGCCACAGGGTTCCACCGATTCTTCCCTAGCAACGTGTCTCAGACCTGAGAGCTGGTATCCATCTTAATCTGTTCCCACCAGAATATCGCTTCTCCGCACTTAGGCTGTGGCGCTAATAGCCTGGCTGGTGTTCATCTAGTTCGCCACGTCCATAAGATTATTATCTTTCTGAAATAAATATGAAGAAAATAAATATAAGGCATTCGTGTCATTCTCCTGCTCAAAGAGGGTCCTGATGCCCCACAGTTAAGCTCTGAACTCCTTTACCTGATAATCCGGCTCTTCAAGATTTCCCAACAATGATCAGGTCTCACTACTTGACACCTAAGTTTCAAGTAACATAAAAGCCAGGATGAACTGGCTTAAAAGCAACAAAGGTAAAGTAGCAGATGCTGCCCGTTGGCTCTCACTTGAGACTCTCCTGTGCTCTCCTTGGGTCTTCGAAAACTGAAGAGCCTGAGAGATCGAAGGCTGTGTTTCCCGGTGCTGCACATGCTGAAGGGGCAGCGTGGCCTCTCGCAGTCCCTCCCTCTACCTCACAAGTCACTTCCTTGGCCCAGACACCCCCACTCCCCTCCCCCCGCCACATATCTACCTTGGGCATCATCGCTAAGGCTGCATGGCCAAGGCCATAAATCTGTGCCCTTGTTTAGTGTGGCATGTCCTCTCCCTCTAATCCAATCTCCCCTCTGTGTGTTCTTGGTGCTCGCTCATTCGGTTTGACAGCTATTTAATAAACCTATTTGCTTCCCCTTGACATGAGGCAGAAGTGGTGGGTGTTGAAGAGCTGTGAGGCCTTCGCGGACAATGAAACCCTTTCCCACTCAACACTCGTCCAGCTCAGCACAGATAAATTGTGGAGAACTTGAAATTAACCCAGCTATCTTCTTTTCTTATGGGGAAAAAAAAAAAAATCACCGGAGACCCAAGAAGCAGAGCAAGTATTGTAAGTGAAAGGGACAGCAGAAGAAATCACATTTCCCAGCTCCAAGGTCAGAGGTGAGGCCGGATCAGGGGCCTGTGAGCCTTCCCTCAATCTAGCTTTTATCACTTCAAAGCAGAAGGTCTTAAAGGAATGCCCTTTATGACTGATTCTGTCTTCAAAAACATGAAAGAAAAAAGCATATTTTCTTAAGCCTACTTGCTAGAAGCCAAGAGATCTCTCCAAGATGCTTACAGCCCGAAGCTCTTGCAACCAGGAGGCAATTCTGTGTGAGAGAAGCAGCACTGGTCCCACAATCAGCAGACGGGGCTGGAATTCTGACTCCACCTCCCATGGGATTTATGACTCTGGGCCATTTATCTCAGCTCTCTGAGCCTCGGTTTCTTTCCTTATAAAATGGGCATGCTGTTTGCCTCGCAGGGTTAGCACTAGGATTAAATGAAGGAGCAAATGTGACATTCTTGGTACATAGCGTTTGCTCCACAAATTGTAGCTAGTGTTATCATTTACCGCTGGTAGTAGAAACAGGCAAATCCACTCTCCATTCCTTCTCCAGATAACCGGGTCCACCTGCTTTTTACTGGTGCATTACACAGAATGTGTTTATTTGGTTTTCGCTTGCATTGGTGAATCCAGGTGTGTGGTGACAGCCACTCAATCCCATAATCCTGTGGTTCCTCCTTCCCTCATCCTACCCAGTGCACCTCCTAACCCATCCCCTTCCACAGATATCCCAACCGTGCTCATCACCAGTACAACTTTCAATAACCGCATCCTACAGCACACTGAGAACTCTACACCGTTTGCCTACCACTAGTGACCGATTCTCATCGGCCGCTTCTCCAGCTCCAGAAGTCCCATTTTAGAAGCCATCCCTAGCACCATTTCTGGTTCCATTTGCTGGAATCAGATGCCGAAGTGGAAAATGTGTTGCAGAAAGCTTAGTGCTGCATCCTCTTTGTTGATAAACTTGCAAAGAAGTGAGGAAGACGGGGGTGGGCAGAGGGAGAAGTTGACCCACCATGCTGTTGCGACGGGCCGTGGCTCATCCCAGGGGCGGCTTTGGAGAAGGGATGGATGGCCCTTAAAGTGTTCCAGAGAGAGGCCAGGGGTCAGGTCTTTGAATCCCCTCATCGGCCGGTCATTAGTCACTGCCACCTGCTGCAACGGAGATAACTGGGCAACACAGATCCCTGCAGCCATAGGCAATGCCCAGTAAGAAATGCAGATCGTGGGTTGTCCTAGCTGATAGTCCCAGCAGCTGGGGCTAAAGGAACACAGATCACAGACCGATCACAGTCCCACGGATGGCATCTGGGCAGAGCACTGTAGTATCTACTATGTCGTGTAACCAGCATGGCCCCTGAGAGATGAAACATCTCCTCACCCCAGTCTCCGCCCTCTCACCTTGCCCCCAACATGCACTCCCCAGGAGAAAAGCACTGCTCTTATTGATGCCACCACAGATGACTTTCGTGAGCTCCCCAAGTGCGTGTAAATGGAGCCACGAAGAACATAGTCTATAGCGTCTGGCATTCGTAATGAACTTCAGATTCAATCACCTTCTCACGTAGGTTAGAATTTTCATTGAAATATTCTACTGTAGGCATATACCACAAATAATTTACACATTAACTTATTTTTACCTTGCTTTTATTGACACTATTTTGTTTATACATTAACTTATATTTTTTACTTTACTTCTGTTGTTGACACTATTACAAATGTCCCCACACCCCCACACCCCTCCCGCCCCTTTACATTAACTTATTGAGAGACGTTTCTGTTGTTTTCAGTTTCTCACTGTTAAGAATAAAACTGTTACGGACATTCTCCGACAAGTGTTTGTGTGGACATACTCTTCGCTTCCCTTTAAGTAAATACTTAGAAATGGGATGGTGGCTCATGGGGTAGGTGTCTTTTTAACAGTTAAAGAATAAGTGCCCAATTGGCTGCTCCAAGTGGTTTGGCCATCGTGCCTTTCCACAAGCCGCGTGTGGCGTTCCGTCGTCCCATGCCCCGCTGGTGGGCTCCTGGCATCGTCAACGACCGGGTGGCTGTGGCTTGACAGCACTTCCTGGCTTCTAATTTGCCTGTCCTGATGAGTGACATGTCGAGCACTCTGCATGTGTTTATAGATCATTTGTATATTTGGAAAGTGCCCGCTCAAGTCTTTAACTTCGTCTTTCTTGGGTCGTTTATCTTTTCGTTACTGATTTGTGGATGTGTTTTATGCAGTCTAGATGTGGGTTAGACATGCGTATTGTGACTATTTCTCTCGGAGTCTGGCTTGTTTCATTTTCTCAATGGTGTCTTTCGATGAGCAGAAATTTTTATTTTTGATGAAGTCCAATTTACTTATTTTCTGGTTAGTGCTTTTTTGTATCCTAAGAAATCTTTTACCTCTCCCCGGGTATGAAGGTGTCAGGGTATTCTTTATCTTTTTTTTTTTTTTTTTTTTTTACAGAAGCTTTATTGCCTTACTCTTACAATAAAGTTGTAATAAAGTTTGATGCCACATTGCGCTGTTCAGACAGAGAAATCTTTAGCAGAAGTGAGCAGTGCGGAACGCGGGAAGGAGCGGGCTGTGGAGTTGTGAGCGCGTCAGCAGTTGCCCGACCCAGACCCTCCGCGTCTTCGGAGCGCCGGGTACGCCTCCTCCTCTCTGGTTGTGATCTGGCTGCTCCTCTCCATTAGAGCCAGAGAGGCCAGCTCTGCCTTTTAAAAAGGGGACCTGCAAATGGAATTCACACAGTGCCATGACCCTAGATGTGCACTGTGGCAGGCTGCGCCTGATGCGCGTCCAAGTGCACAGCACACATTCACAGCTGAGAGCCGGTCGGTCCCGCCCTGCGACTCCCAGCCCTTCCCGGCAAGCCCACAGCCTGCTCGCTCCGACGCTGGTTTGATATGTTGGGCTGAGACTCGGCAAGGGCATCAGCTCACCTCGGGGTTTCTGAACACACTTGTTTGGTGTTTGCAAGGTCAGTGTCAATTCTCCAGGGCTTGGGCTTCACCCATTCTCACCTTTGAAGACTGAAACCAGGATGGGGTTGGTGCATAACATGAGGGAAGCATGTGCCCTGGAAACTGGGTCACTGCCAGCCCTTCCCAAACCACCTTCACAGAGATCTACTCACCCCAGCCCCTGGCTGCCTGGGCCGTGGTTTGTGCTCTTTGATACCTGAGCCACAGCTCATTGGATCATTGTGAGTCACGTGACCCAGGACACATGATCTGGGAGCACCAATCAGAGACTGTCCAGCAGTTTTCCAACAGCCCCCATGGAAATATAAGCTCTCTCTATGATCAGATTCTTTCTCTTGAGAACTTGATCTGAAACACATGGGGAGGATTTGCAACTGCACGATCAGAGGGGAAGCGAGTTGCAGCTAGGAGAAGGTCAGGGGCTGAAAGGGTCCTGTGTAAACCGAAGCGCCAGACAAGCAGGAGCCCTGAGCCGACAGAGCCAGCTGCGGGCCGAGGTGCAGCACAGAGCCATTGTGCAGAGTCGGAGGTGCCCGGAAGGGACACCGGTCCCGGGCCGACCTCTGTCCCAGATTCCACGAACAGGTTTCGTGCCCAGAGATCTGTCAGCCTGCTACCAACCTCCATAGCCAAGAGGGGTCTTGTGTGGGTCTCTATTTCTGTCACCAACATGTTTGACCAAAACGGAAAGAAAGAGAGGAGGGCTGAGGGAGGAAGGTAAATCAAATGACCAGGAATAGAGGCAGGAAGGTGGCTTCTTTTCACTCTCCAGTGTAAATATTTCCCATGGAGATTGTTTGCAGGCACGTTTAACGTGATCCTTGTTCCATTTCCAGTGATGCTGTCCCCTTCCGACTTGCCTGCAAAGGAAGGTCAGTGAGAAAGTACCTGCCCAACCTGTGAGGAAGGTAAGTGCATTTTCTGTGAGCTGGGGAGTCTGGGCCACTGGGCAGTGGTTCCTACGGTATCGTGTGTGCATGTTAGCTAAATCTTTTAAGTGCTCACTTCTAGAAGTATGGCCAGGCCATGAGAACTCAGAGGAACTGAAACGCGACTCTTGAAAATGGCTGTCTGCTGGGATTATGGGACACTCACATAGCATCTTTGCGAAATTCTGTGGTGTCAGTCCTGGGAGTAAAGTGTGTTTTGTGAAAATCATTTATGAAGAGAGTGACATTCTGATAAAGGCAGTGGTCACTTCATGCCCACAGAGGACGGGTGTTCTCTGGTTTGTGCTAAGAGAGCACAGATCACGGTTGCATGCTCAGGACAGTCAGACTTCACACTCAGTTGTGTGCACGAGCTGACCGCAGGGATGCGGTCAGTGAGAGTTATTCACACACACACCCCCACACCCAGCCCTGAAAATGGAGGCTATGTCCTAGAGGCTCAGCAACCATCGGCCCACGGGAATCAGCTCTTCATAAGAAAGCTCCCAGCTCACTGGGGTGTTGCCTCACGGAGCAGTGAGAAACACCACAGCAGCGAGGAGCAAAGGGGTGTCCTATCACTTCCCTTTAGTGGCAGATAATCAGGACATCGCGTGCCCTTGGAGTAGGGCACAGTGAGGAGAAAGGCCCCATGTGGGAAGTAAAGGCTGGTTTTCGAAGGCAGAGTTGACCCTGGGACCCCTCAGAACCTCCTGAACCTCCTGTCTGTGCACGGGGAAAGCGTGCTACATTCAAAGAAAGTTCCAGCTGGAAGAAACTGGAGCAGCCACAGCCCAGGCCCCTTGTTTAACAACAGGTGGGGAAGATGAGGCACAGAGACCTTTATGTAAAGCTGAGTGTTGATTCTGAGTTTACTGGGCGGAGATCACGAATAATGACATTCTGTCTACAGCACTGAACACGTGATAAAAGTCATGAAATACAGGTGATGCTGGGGCACGAAGCGGCCCAGGCAAAGACAGAATGCTGGCCAGTGGCTCCCAGCAAAACCCAGCGGATGTGTTTACTTCTGTTTGAAAGCCTGTATCTCCATCTAGTTTTTGTGGGCTCAGTGTGCCGTGTCGATAGCAATGTCTGTGTCACAGGAAGTGGCTTAGAAATGCAGAAGCTGGGACCCCCAGCTGTCTCATAGCCTGGCCCACTGCAGGGTCCCCAGGTGGTGTGTGTACATGGAGTGGCGGTGAAGAAGCACAGCTCCTACCAGTCGCTGGCGTGGCTCTTTCTCGAAAGGTGCAAGTCGTACCAGCTACAATTCAGCAACATGGGAGACTCCCATGCTGGGTTTGTGTTGGCACTGGTATTAATTTCCTTGAGCTGCTGTAATACTTTACCACAAATGTAATGGCTTAAAACAATAGGTATTTATTCTTTCATAGTTCTGGAGACCAGAGTCCAAAATTGAGGTGCCAGCGGGGTTGCACTCATTCTAGGGCTCTAGAGAGATCATTCTTCTGGCCTCTTGCAGCTTCCAGTGGCTCCAGGTGTCCCTTGGTTTGTGGCTACATCCCTCTAGTCTCTGTCTCTGTCTTCTCTGTGTCTCCTCTGCCTTACTCTTAGGTGGACACTTGTCATTGGGTTTAGGGCCTGCCTGGGTAATCCAAAATGACCTTATCTCAGATCCTTAATTACTTCTATGAAGACCCTTTTTCCAAATAAAGTGACAGTCACAGGTTCTAGGAGATGCTTTGGGGGCCCCTACTCAGCTCACTACTGCTTTATGGGGATCAATGAGGGAGAGAGTCTCCAAGATTTGAGGGAGAAAGGGCTGGGTGCCACATTGTAGGAGATAACTTTCAGCCCTTCGGGTCCCATGATTTGTCTCAAGTCATTCAGCAAGGGACCTCGTGGGCTTTAATTATGAGAGAGAAGCAGAGAGAGAGGAGAGAGCACGCTTTTGCAGTCTCCCTGGGTCCTTGTTGGCGGAGAGCAGAGAGGACAGTGAATTAATTCAGGTTATCCTGAGAGCCCTGTGCTCTGGCAATGGCATGAAAACATGGCTGGCAGTAGAAGTCAGTCTAAAATATATCTCCTTTCTGTCAGCAGTGCATTCCCCTCTTGGCCTCTCTATCTCCCACCCCTCTTCCTTGCAGCCCCTGGCTCCTGACGGCTGGGTGTCCGGCCACTCCCAGCGGGCCAGCTCCAGCCCCACTCCAGCCTCCCTCCCCCTCCTGACCAAGGACCCGGCCTGTCAGGCTGTCCAGATGCAGGTCTCTGTGCTAATTAGGGGCATTATCACTTTTCTGAGAAAGAGCATGGACCCAGAGAAAGGCCCCTGTTAAGTGTCGGGGACATCAGGGATCCCGACTGTAGGCGGCTGAACGCCGGCATCTGCATGACAGACTGAATGCTCCAGCTGCGTGCGTGCTGGGGCCGGAGCTGTGCCCACATGCGCCATCCGGTGTCCCCTGAACACGGTCAGGAGATGGTGCCCACCCACGGGACACAAATTTTCTTTTTTAATTGTGGTAACGTACGTGAAACGTACAGTTTTAACCAGTGTCATAAGTAGCATGGAGCACATTCACATTGTTGTGCGACCATCACCATCCTCACCATCATCATCGTCACCATCCATTTCCAGAACTCTTTTCACCTTGTAAAGCTGCAACCCTGTCCTCATTAAACGACCTCTCCCCTTCTCACCCCCAGCCCCTGGCAACCTCCGTTCTGCTTTCTGCCTCTATCAATCTGACTGCTCCAGGTACCTCACACAGGTGAGGTCATATGGTAATATTTGTCTTTTACTTGTCCAGTCCCTTTCACTTAGCAGGGTGTCCCTAAGGTTCATCCATGTTGTAGCGTGTATCAGAATCTCCTCATAAAAGCCAAATAATAATTATCCCATTGCGTTGAAATAAAATGCCACATTTTATTTACCCACTCATCCATCGGTGGACATTTGGGTTGCACAGGGCACAGATTTTTTAAAGTAAATATTCACTTTAAAATCTGAAGTCACTTCGGCAGAAGGAAAGAAAACCCTAAATAGCCCCAAACTGAGTGGTGTGCAAAGTTAAGGCCATCTCCAACACCCACTGAAGGCAGCTCAGTACGTTTGCAAAATAAAAAAGAGATCACCTTTTTACATATGCAAAAAGCGTATGGAAAACTTTTCCAGAATGAGAGAAAACAGGAGCACGGTGGCAGCCCATCGGTTACGCCAAAAGCTGGCTGAGTTATGTCGTTTGCACCAAAGAACCAAAGGCCAGTAGAATTCTCTTGGCCATTCAGATGAGACTGAATGATTTGGAGGGAGCTTTGCAAACTATGAACCCTGCCTCACAATCTCGGGTCAGGTGTGCAGACGGGGGAGGGGCAGGCAGCGTTTTGCCAGAGTTCCCAAGATTCAGGAAAGTGGGGGCCTCCCTGCGGGAACCTCAGAGACCTGGTTGTCCCAGGGCACAGGCTTTGAGAGACACTGACTTAGGTATTAAGTGGCAAGCGTACTGCCTTATTATTGTAGTCTCTGAAAATCGCTTTTAAACATTTCCCCAGTGGAGGCATGTTTATTACATTTGGACAGCCTGTGCGTTTTGAAAATCTTGAGTTACTAAATTTCTAGTCGATTAGATGATGGATAAAAGGAGCTTTCTTGTAGAAAGAAAACAAGAGCCCTGGCAGAGGGGCTCAGTCGGTTGGAGTGTCGTCCCATGTACCAGAAGGTTGCAGGGTTGACTCCTGGTCAAGGCGCATACCTAGTCTGTGGGTTCAGTCCCCAGTCAGGGCACGTGCAGGAGGCAGCTGATATATTTCTCTCTCCCTCTCTCTCTCCCTTCCTCTCTTTCTAAAATCAGTGGACATCCTTGTGCAAGGGCCATGCTGATCTTCTCTGTGTCGTTCCAATTTTAGCATATGTGCTGCCAAAGTGAGCACGGAGAGATGCAAATTAAAACCACAGTGAGACACCACCTCACACTAGTCAGAGTGGCCACCATCAACAAATCAATAAACAGCAAGTACTGGCGAGGATGGGAGAAAAGGGAACCCTAGTGTACCCTTGATGGGACTGCAGACTGGTGCAGCCACTGTGGAAAACAGTATAGAATTTCCTCAAAAAATTAAAAATGGAACTGCCTTTTGACCCAGTGATTCCACTGCTGGGAATATATCCTAAGAAACCTGAAACACCAATTCAAAAGAACCTATGAACCTCCGTGTTCGTGGCAGCACTATTTACAACAGCCAAGTGCTGGAAACAGCCTAAGTGCCCATCAGTAAATGAGTGGATCAAAAAACTGTGGCACATTTACACAATGGAATACTGCGCAGCAGAAAGAAAGAAGGAGCTCCTACCTTTTGTGACAGCATGGATGGAACTGGAGAGCATGCTAAGTGAAATAAACCAGGCGGTAAAAGACAAATACCATACGACTTTACCTATAGGAGGAACATAATGAACAAAACAAACAAATGAGCAAAATAGAACCAGAGGCAGGGAAACAAGGAACAGACTGACAGTGATCAGAGGGGAGGGAGGAGGGAGATCAGGGTTGTAAGAAGGGGAAGGGACTAGCCGAGGAACATGTATGAATGACCCATGGACACGGACAGCAGGATGGGGATTGGCTGTGGGAGCGGGGGATGGGGCTGGGCAGAGGGGGGCAAAAGGAAAATTGGGAGAACTGTAATAGAATAATAATAAAATATTGAATAAAAAAATAAAATCAATGGACATACGGACATATCGTTGGGTGAGGATTTAAAAAAGGGAACAAGAGATGCTTTTCATTTAAACAAAAAGAACATCATACATGGTATTTATGTTTCCAGTGGGTAAGTTGTATTTCTCAGTTTTACCCGTGAAAATATATGAGCAGGAAGACTCATAAATGCTGGGCCATGTAGTAACTCAAGTCACAAGAATTCTCTGGAGTGCGACTGGCTGCATTCCATCGTGGTGAGAGAGATCCCGGGGTAACGTCGCACTGTAAGCATGGGACACAGGAACATCCATGTGGCCCCGGTTAGTGGTCAAGAGGGGGCACTGAGTCACAGTCTGGGGATACTAAACCCAGCTCTGCAGTGTCCCCATGAGGCTACTACCCAGACCGGAACACAAAGCTAGAAAGTACAGCCCCTCCTGCTCGTCCGTCATACTATGTTAAATACCCAACTAGACAAACCCAGGCAGTGTGCTTTCCAACATCCAGAACATTCCAGGATTTAGATTCCCAGAGCTCAGAGCACCCTTTTCTGTCCTTTCTTACCTACAGAATAAACATACCACCCACCTTGTCCTGCCTTTGTTATCATTCCAGATGAATTCAGATGTGCCAGTCTTGGTATTTTCCCCAAACTCCAAAGTTCCTAATATTTCTCCAGCACTTGAGGCACCTTTAGTGGCAGAGTCTGCCCCCAGAGTTCAAAGGGCAGAGAGCATGGGGTCTTTAAAGCAGTACCGTGACCATTTCAGTGGGATCCGTGGCAGCATTCAGGGGCCAACGGTGCTAATACCGTGAGCTGTGGCTGTTGGCACCCACTTTTGGCCTTCAAAATAAACCCTCCAAACCAAGTTCTAGTGAGGAATCTTACCTAGAGGGTGAGCAGTTGCTGGTCTTGGCTGATGGTTGCCTTGAGTTACCAAGGTCCAAAGTGAAGGAATCAGGTCAGTGTTAGGCTGCGGAGTCTCCGCTGCAGATGCCAATTTGTCCTTTCCTCCAAGGGCACCGCAAAGGCACCCCCACCTACACCTTTCTCCCCATGGCCGGGGTTTCGCAGGACAAGGAGGAACCAGACGGAGAGTGTCCAAGCATTCTCAGCGGAGGAATGGAACACCTACCCTGCACTTCCATTTCCAAAGCGGTCCCTTTTCCCCCATGACACACTGGGGGCTAAAATGGAGTCCCATCACGTGTAATTTTCATTTTCACTCTGCTTCGGCATTTCTCCTTGAAGGAGAGGACCCAGTTCGTAATCACACCATTGCTACTTGCTAGGCACCATAACGACAATAATAATGACAATTGTGGCTACCACTTACCGTCCATTTCCTATGTACCCGTCACTGAATTGTAGGCACTATAGGACTCCAAGGACATGAGGCTAGGCCTGAGCTGCCTGCTCCACCCCATGGGATCTGAGACACGCTGGTGACGTGGTGGTGTGAGTCGACAGTGGGGAAAATGTAAGTGTGTTTTAAAAGTGTCGGTGACAGTCGGTTTGTTATCCCCTGGAAAACTCGAATCAAGAGAGGAGCAGCCTTTCGGATGGCACGCTGTCCAGTGGATCTGTCCCGAGAAGCCAACCTGACATCGCTCCCGCCCCTCTGCTGACCCCCACCTGCCAACACACACATTGTCGTATTGTTAGCAGACCTCGTGGTGGGCCCCAAATTGGCCCTCGGAGGCTATATTCTGTCTGGGTCTGCCCTTTGGGGGAAACAACTAAAACAAAACTAACAATGAAAAGAACGAAAGCAGCATGAAGCGGAGGAAAGCCATAACTTACCGAAACCCCACTCCACCAGACTACATGAGTGACGCTGAGCGTTCGGCTCACCTCCCTGCCCCTCAATTCTTCCTCAGAGAAGAGGAGTAAGAACGAGGGAATGAGACAATGCAATGGACACATGCTTAACAAATAACTTGCAACTACATTTAAAAAATGGATTGTACTTCATTCCTCTTTGCGAAGCCCAGAACACACATTTACTTGTTCACACCAGAAAACAAGATGATGCATTTTCTGAACACAATCTGAAGCCCTCATTGAACATGCAGCGTGCATCAGCAATACGCCTTCTGCATCACTCATGTCCAGCTCCGAACATGTCTCCAAAGAGGGGGTAGGTTTTCTGGGCTCCAGTCAAGCATTGGCCAGTGTCTTTGCTCCCTCCTGGCCTTGCCCAAATGCTGGGTGAAGAGACTCTGTCCAGAGGGTTCTCCGTGGTCAATTCTATAAACATATTTCCTGTCACCTGTCTGGCCCAAGACACTGGGCTCACACCGGGTTTTTCTGTGGCAGCCCATCGGCCCCTGCCACCAAGGTCTCCCTGCCCGGCAGCTGCTCTCGTTGCCCATCGGGGAGGCCCGGCGAGGTTCAACTCTTCACCACGAAGCTCTGGGCCGGCCCCGTCTGACTGCTTCGGAGCCCACTGCCAAGGGTTTGCTTGGCTGGCTAGGGAGAGACTTCTACAATTAAAAAAGGAAAACAAAGTCGTCAAAGACCAAGCCCGTAGGGTCCGGAGGGATTCCCAAGGGGAGCTAATTGGAAAAACCATTTGCCCCCTTTCGCGTCCCTCCCCCCACGGCCGCCCCCAGCCTTATCCGAGAGCAGCCACCCCTATCTGTAAATGGCGACCATGGAAAATGTACCCTGGCGACTTTGTGTGAAAGATAGGCAAGGCTCCTAAAAAATCTTCTCGGAGGCTTATCACCTTCTTCTGGCTCCACAGCGGGCTCGGCCTCTGGGGCTGGAGGAAGCTGCCTGTCTGTGAGCCTAGACAGGGTCTCATCAACAACTGATAAGGCCCTCTGTGAACAAGCAGGCGCTGTGGGCTTACTGGCCTCTCGAATGCCAGAGACATTTGTAGAAAATACACAGGGTCCAATGACCTCCGTGAGGCAGACCGGGCGAGCCCACAGGGTCGGCTGAGAAGGAGGACAGCCCTCCCCCCACCCGGGAAAGGAGCAAACCTAGAGGCCACTGCATAGGCCAGGGGACAACTGTTTGATGATCAGCTGGCGCATCCATGCGCTGGCCATACTGGTATGCCAAAGGGATTAATCACAAAGTAAGCTCCCATCTATTCAGATTCTAAACAACAAAAAGTCCCCTGGAATCTGAATTTCTGCAGCCCTGTCTGAAGACAATGGGTATGAAAATGACGACCTCTCAGACTGAGAGATTGTGAGGGTCCCTTCCAAACTGGGCCACTTAGCCCAACAAGGCACAGCATGAGAAAGGAAGATGTCAGATTCTCTATCCCAGCTCTGCCCGTTTACCATCCATGCAACATTAGATACATCTGTTTCCCCAGGAAAATGAAATACTTGCTCAGACTGGCTCTTGTTACGTGAAAAGATTGATACATGGTAGAATACTGTATTTAAAAAGCACCGTTCCATTAAAAGTGCAATACTCAGACTTTCTCCAGTGGTGAGTGCCCTGATGCACACAGCTCCTTCGAAAACTGCTGACTCCTCCTTAGCATGGAGAACCCAGTTGAGCGAAAGCACCCTGAGTTCCTTACACAGTGGAAAATAACAAAGAGGAGGCACAGCTCCCCTGCCATGACAGGCAGGGGCTATAAGAAAAGTGGAAACACCTATCTGCACGTGGAAGTGAAGCAGCGACCGACCATCACTGGCCGAAGGTCGTCCGAGCGAGGCGCGGTGCCAGGCAGACGCGGGGTCGCCACGAGCCCCCGAGTCCCACAGCCGCTTAGCAGCAGAGGCTGAGAGGTGGCGGCTACTCGAAGACGCAGTTTCTTCTAGACCCAGTGCCGGTGCCTGCTTCGCTGCAGTGGCTGCCCAGTGCTCGGCCTCTTCATCGACTGGGGGTGACTCTTTGATCTTCCCATTTCCGCTCTGAAATCACTTCCCCAGTTCTTTCCACAATTAGGCGAGAGCTAATGACCGCAATAAATCTCCTCAAAAACTCAGTGGTTCTGCGTTCCTGGTTGAATCCTGATGGACACACCACAACAATAGCCTTGGAATGCTAGCGCTAACAGGGGTCTTCCAGTACGGTTGCCAGACAGACTGTGGGACACCCAGTAACATTTGCATTTCAGGGAAATAACAAGCAATTTTTTTAGCATAGGTCTGTCCCAAGTATGGAATGGGATATGCTGATACAAAAAAAAAAATTTTGTTTCTCTGTAATGCCAATTTAACTAGACATTATATATATTTATATATATTTTAACTGGAATATACATATATATATATATATAGAGAGAGAGAGAAAGAGAGAGAGAGAGAGAGAGGGAGAGAGAGCGCGCGCCCCCGCCCCTGCTTCAATTTGTCAGTCCTACTTAAAGTTTACCTGGCCAGCCTCCTTGATTTATAGAGAACAAGTCTTCAGCCCAAGGCTGGCGAAGGCACTTGGCTAAGGTGACCCTTCCCAGTAGTGGAAGCACCTTGGGAAGAGGCCACAAGGCCTGCCCTCCAGGCGGGCTGTGTGTTTCTTTCAGTGCATTGATGAGAAAGCCTCTATCTGACCTGGTGGTTTGCTGTCCTTGTCACAATTGCCCGGGTGAGAGGGATTTAATTTAGAGGACGTGACAGCACACATATGTGGAGATGATTCTGAGATAGGCGATGTGGAGTAAGCGTCTTGGACAGAGATTTTGGACTTTGGGTTGTAAGTGTGTATCGACTATATTTGCTAGGAACTTCAGTTGCCAGAATCTCTAAGACTAGGCGTTTTGTCCCAAGTTCCTAATCTTCACAAAGGGCCACGGAAGGGACCTGTGGGAGGGCAGACCAGCCCTCCTTTGGACGGCATCCGTGTTTTGGGTGGCTGCCTTTGGTTGTGCCTTGCGGCTCGGTTAGCACTGGCTACTTCTGGGAGAACAAGCCACCAGGGGAAGGGAGGGAGGAGAGAACATGGAGAGAGGGAAGAAGGGGAAAATGGGTTACTGATTGGGATCATAGATGAAGAGCTGAATTTACTAAGAAGCAAATAACAAATGCAAGATTCTTTTTCTGATAGTGGCCTCTTACGGAAATCGGCGGGAGTTGGTCAGCAGAAGGGGGCAGGAATGGGGTAAAGAAAAACAAGGATTCAGGTGTCCAAACCCTCCTGTGGAGTTTAGGCTGAGCAGGTCACTTTGATTTCCTTATGGACAGACGCATACAGGTTTCCCACCTTTGGTGACCATGAAGGGAAGTCAGCCCTGTAAGGTGTATGTGGAAAGGAGAGCTGCTGTCTCATCCCCACTTTATGAAGTGCTACAAATAGTAACAATAATTACTAATAATTAACCATGCATCAGGAAATCTGATCTACATCAACCCAGACATGGAACACCATGTTTGTTCCTTGATTTCTCCTAAATGACACTTAGAGTGGAACGTTCTATAAAGGAAGTGTTTACTAAAATTTGGGGGGTCACAGCGAGGAAAGATTACATCAGAGTCAAGTTGATTTGCGTCATTCATGGATCCCACATTTGGGTATTCATTTACATGCTATAATTTATATATAATATAAACTTGTAACGCCCAATCCATACTTGTGGTGCTTCCATGATGGTTCACGGACACGTGTAACAAAAAACTCACGTCACCGTATGTACGCATGCATTCCCAGATGACAGAACAGGGTGACACTATCTACTTCCAGCTCCCACACTGTAAACAGCATGTAGTCTATTCAGTGCAGACCTTTCACAATTTTACGCTTTTTCTTGGTGGTTTCATTGTTTGAAATGTCTCCCAAACTTAGTGCTGCCTAGTGTGCCTAAGTATAAGAAACTGTGACGTGCCTTACAGAGGATAAAGAAAAGCTTTTCTCTTTTTAAAAATTTTATTGAATTTATTGGGATGACATAGGTTAATAAAATTATATGGGTTTCAGATGTACGGTTCTATAATCCATCATCTGTGTATTGCATTGTGTGCTCACCACCTCAAGTCCCATTCTTTCACCATATATTTGACCCCCTTTACCCTTCCCTACCTTCCCTGACCCCCCCTTTCCCCCTGTTAACCACCATACAAAATAAGCTTTTTGCAACCATGAGTTATAGTTCTGTTGGCCATGAGTTCAATGTTATTGAATCAACATTATATTAAATAAGGTGTCTTTAAACAGAAACACACATAAAACAAAGTTATGTATTGATCAGTTGATGAAAATGTTATGACCAGAGGCTCATAGGAACCTAACCTGCTACTTCCCCCAGGTGCGATGGCTCAGCATTAATTAATTCAGGGATCGCAGCAGCTTTATGGAATACAACTAAGACCGATAAAGAGAATCCACCATATAACACAAAGAACTTAAGAATAGATGTTGAAAATTTCAGTTACTTAAAGTCTCTCCATCAGACCTATCATGGGGAACTTTGGGGAAACTCTCTTTTTAGCGTTCAACCTCCAGCTCGTTCCCTGGGTTTTTTCTGTCAGTCTCTGTCGTCGTCCCCTCTCCCTCACCCCCTAGCCTGGGGACCGCTATTCTCCTTCTGAGGATTGTGCTGTGAACCCAAGATTTGGGAGGCAGAGGCGCTGGTTTCTCTCTGCCTCACGTGCACCCCGTGCCATGCTCTCTACGGTCTTTCTACAACCAAACGGCCCTGCAGGGCATTGCACGGAACAAAGGCAGATTTTCCCCTGGCGAAGTCTGCCAAGGTTGAAATTAACGCTTTTCTGCCACACACATCCATGGGTGTCTTTTCTGATGCTTATTGGATGAGTCCACTGATGGTACTGTAGGCACAATTGCACCTCAGGTTTTGTCTGGAAACAAATTTTGAAGAAACACATTGGACCGACTTTGTACTTTTGTCAGTGAGAAGACTAAAGGCAGTGAGGGGGTAAGAATTAGAGAGTCCTAATTTTCATGTCAACACCTGTTTTTAAAAGAGGCAGATGGAGGTGATTTAGACAAGGTGATTTTGCCTCAGGCAAGCCAGGGGAGGAGCTGATGGGTACTTTTGTTTTGTTTTGTTTTTCTGGACTAGTCCTGTCACCTAAGAAAAAGTCGACAGTCCCCTTTAGGGCCCCTTTATGTCATCACCAAACCACTCCTGCCTCCATAGGAGAACTTAAGCAGGATTCCAATCTGCTGTACAGACATGACCTCACAGGGTCTCAGATATAGGGCCTCACTTCATGTTCAATGGTATTTTTTTCTTTTTTGTCTTGCCACATGAGAAATCTGCTCTTGGAGAGCCCGGCTGAGGACTGTCTGCTACTTCTTATTACTGTGGCTTCTGAGAGACCTGAGAAAACATGATTACGGCCATTGTGCAAACAAAGAAAAACATTGGATTTAAAAACAGGAAATGCAATCATTTAGATCATATTAACTGCTTTTCAAAAAGTAAGAGAGGGTGAAGAGAATTGATCAGTAAGAAAGCAACTAAATATGAATGAAAAATGTATCAATATATACAGCTATGGCTTCTAATTTTTTAAAAAATGAGCATTTCTCTGCCTGCGGTCCTGTAGCCGATGGAGCGTCCTCCACTTTGGGATTGCTGGGGTCAGTGTGTAAAACAGGATAATAGCAGATGATAAATCAGAAGTCTATGAGTTTTCTGACATTTGGCAGTAGTCCTTCTTGGGAGGAAAATACACATTTTTCTACAACTTCTTTATCAGTTTTTGTTTTGAAAATAAATTCTTTGACATTTAAGAATTGCAAAAAATTCCTGTGGGAGGAACCACAGACTAGAAATAGATTGTGCTGGGCTTGGAACTCGGCAAGCGCTGTGACAGATAGTGTCATGGACGGCTGGGGGCTTTGCTGAGTGGACTGGGAACTCACAGGGGTGTGGGGTTAGTAACTCTGGAGTGATTTGGGAGAGAATAACATGTTAGCTTTGGAATAAAACAAACATATGAGTCAGCATACAGTGAGCTTGGAGGTCATTGGTTTTGAATATGCTTAGATGGGATGCTATTTTTGGCAAAAGCGACTCTTATTTTGCTTTAATAAATATTTATAAATTGTTTCAAAAATACTCGATCAACTGTCTGTAACGAGTGCACAGTGTATTACGCTTGGGCATATTTATGTATAAGAGTGTGTAGAAATAGGCACATATGACAACAACAACAAAAGAACCCGCACAGCCATGCGTCCTCATTCAGAGTAAGCGCCCTAGATTCTGGCTGGATTAAAAAAAAAAAATCTAATACTTTACAAATATACTGGAAATACCTGGCTGGTGTGGCTCAGTGGATTGAGCATCGGCCTGAGAACCAAAGGGTTGCCGGTTGGATTCCCCAGTCAGGGCACCTGCCTGGGTTGCAGGCCAGGTCCCCAGTAGGGGGCGCACGAGAGGCAACCACGCATTGATGTTTCTTGCCCTCTCTTTTTCTCCATCTCTTCCTCTCTGTCTAAAAATAAAATAATAAGTAAAATCTTAAAAACATACTAGAAATGCAGTTCTAGCTCAAACTGATGTTGGCCGATAGGTCTGTATTGAATATTGCCTAACTTCTCAGTACGTTAAATAGGAACACCAGAAAGGTGACGAAATGATGCTGGTAGAATGGAAAAAACAATACTGCATTTTCCACCAGCCCTCACTCAGAGGCTTCAGCAAATACCACCCAGAAAATTAGGCATAAGTCTGCCCTTCAGTGACTGAACACAACTGGACTACTGTTCACATCTGCCTACAAACCCCTCTGCTCTGTCCAACACCGTCCTACAGTCAAAGAGCAAATGCCAGGTATCATCTGGGTGGGAGGCACAGGTAGGAAACTTCTTCGTGAGCATCGTGCATGGGATAGGTAACCACCCTGAGAAGCCGCTGCGGACGTGCACAGACCTAGGGAAAAAGCTGGTAGCGTGAGAATTATGCTTGTTCGTGCATTTCCTAAGTTCAGGGTACCAGACAGGAGGACATCAGACACAGGGAACAATGTCAGCTTAGAAGAAAAAAAGACGCATTAATTGAAACCCTGGGAGTGAGATGGAAAACGGTACCTCTCAACTAATATGGATCTGAAAAGGGAATTAGGTTATCACATAAGTAGGGAAAAAGCAGGACCAGGAGCTATTCACACACCCAGGGTTCAGAAAGATGTCATCTTCCTCACGATTCATTGGTTAAACAAACGTCTGTTAAATCCCTGTCGTGTGCCAGGCCCTGTTCTAGGCAGTGACCGATTAAAGAGAAGAAAATCAATATAAGCATTTTTTTAGAACACCGCAAAGCAAAGGAAAAAGAACAACGTAATAAAGACTCAGAAGAAAAGCACACACCTAGGAAATACCTACTGTAAGATTCCGAATAAAATTTCAGAAGAGTGCAAGGAGAAATAACCTCAATAAGTAAAAGCGAATCTAGCAAAAAAATCCAAAGTCAGGAAAATAGGATGAGATTAACAAGTAATAAAATCAGCTATTACAGACTCCAGAGAAGTAAAGAAAAACCATGAAAACCAATGAAAGTCAATAGATACACAGAATAGGGAATCGCAAATCACCATTTTGATAATAGTGTTTGCAGTGGAGAGACAAGAACTATCACATAACCCAAAAAAGTTACAGAAAGCAACAATCAAATGTATCATCTAATAGAATTTTTCTGAGCTGAAGAAAGACCTGGAGATTAAATGAACTGACCACCTTCCAGGTAAAAATGTCCAGTTGGCCCACACGTCTTGGAAAAAATTAAACTACAAAAATAAAAAACTGTCATTATCAGGAGAAAAAAACCAGTTTCCTGGGGTAGAACACAAGCAAGGGGAGCCTCAAACACTTCTACATTTCTAATTCTGGATGACATAAAACCACATCAATAGATTTTTGAAGCAAAAATGTTATAACCTAAGAATTTTATACTTAGTTAAGTTGGCTTTCATGTATAATCAGAGAGAAATTTTCAGGGAGATGGGGCTTCAAAAATTATATGACATACATATTATTTTTCTTGAAAATAATTGATTGGAGACACACTGCCAACATGTAAGCATTGAAACAAAATTAGGTGATTAAGTATTGAGATATGATAGCATAACGGTTAAAATTAGTGATGCCCACGTAGAGGAAAGGAAACAATAAAGACAAAAGCAGAAATTAATGAACTTGAAAAGAGAAAAACAATAGAGAACATCCATAAAACCAAAAGCTTTGAAACAATAATTATATCTGTAAAACTATAGGCAGATTGACAAAGGAGAAAATAAAGAAAACACTAATTACTAACATCAGAAATGAAAGAGTAAATATCAATACAGACCTCATAACATCAAAGGGGTAATATGGGAATACTATAACAATCCTATGAATAACTTAGATGTAATGGTCCAGTTCCTTGGAAGACAAAAACTACCAAGATTCACCCATGGAGAAATAGATCATCTGGCTCATCTTATATTTCTTTAAAAAATTGAAAATTTAGTTAAGCCCTTTCCAGAATGAAAGCTCCAGCCCACATGGTTTCATTGGTATATTCTAACAAAGACCGAAAGAAATTCTACACACTATCTCCCAGAGAGAGAAGAAAAGAAAACACATCCCAAGTCAGTTCATGCAGACAGCATTCACCCAGCACCAAACAAGGCAAAGACAGCGCAAGAGAAAAATAAGGACATATGTCCCCCATGAATACAGGCATAAATCCTTAAGAAAACATTATCGAGTCAGTTCCAGCAATCTATAAGAGAACGAACACATCACAATAAATGGGCTTTATTACAGAAATATGAGGCTGGTGCAATATTCAAAAATCAATCTATATAATCTACCATATAAACTGACTAAAGAATAAAACCATATGATCATATATCAACTGATGTGGGAAAAGCATTTGACAAAATTCAAAACAAAAAAGATACCAGGACTAATAAGTGAGTTTAGCAAGATCACAGGATACCACTCAGGATACAAAATCAATTGTATTTCTGTGTATTAGTAACCAACACCTGGAAACAAAACAGTTAAATGTCATTTCAGCAGCTTGAAAACAGAAACACCTAGGCATAAAACTAACAAAACATATATAGGATCTCTATCTTAAAAACCACAAAGTCCTGATGAAAAATCCAAAGAGACCTAAGATAAAGAGGATCTACCTGAAATTTATAGCAAACATTTTATATAATAATGAACAAGAAACATTTCTCTCAAAGGTAGAGGTAAGACAATAATGCTCCTTATTACCGATGATATTAATGTTGTACTCAAAATTATAGCCTATCAAAGGTCAGGCTCTCTGGAAGCAGGTGCCAGGGTGTGGGGTGTGGGGCACAGGGAGTTTATTAGGGGTCACTCTCTGCACTGGGCATCTTGTCCTTCCTCACAAGGGGCTCTGGATGGTGCCTTTCCGAGTCTACAGCAGAGGTCGTCAAACTTTTTCAGTCAAGATACAGAGAGTAAATATTTTAGGCTTTGTCTGCTAAGAGCCAACATAGTAGATACTATAGAGGCACGTACGTAACCACCATTTTGATATGTAAAAACCAGTCATACAAAAATAGATGTTGGCTGAATTAAGACTGGGGGCCAAAGTTTGCCAACCCTCCTCTGAAACAAAGCAATAAGAGAAGAAAAAGAAATAATAATCACAAAGTTGAAAGGAGGAGGAAAAATTATAATTATTTCTGATGCTATGATTATCTTTAAGGAAGACAAAACAATCTAATTACTCAAATTTTAGAACTCAGAAATATAGGTAATTGTAAAGTACTCAGAAATTACAAAATACCACCAAACATGGACCTAGATCTGTTTGAAGCCAATGGATTTCAAATTTTAAACAGCATCTTCTGAGAGGGTTTTTAAAGGCTGATTCTGGGGCCCCCTTCCAGATTTCCTCATTCAAGTGTTCTGAGTTGATGTCCAAGGATTTATATTAAAAACAAGCCCTATAGTTGACTGTAATGTAAATGGTCCACATTTCTGTTTTAAATCTTCATATTAATCTCTTTTAAGTGAACGTTTCTCTCCCTTTTGGGGGGCTAACAATAACTGTGAGAATTACATAAAAGCTACAGACACCCCAATTCACCTATATATTGTACAGGAGTGAAAGAAAAGTCACCAATTGCAAGGGAACCTGTAAAAGGCAGGTCTAGCATGGCTTCATTTGCACAGGGGACTTGGGCTAAAGTACTGGGCTACATTCGCTCAAATTTTGAAAAACCATCGGGGCTATTTTGGAGGGTGGTAGAGAGCGAACATAGAACTGGCCCGCAGCAGAGTTGGTTGGCCCTTTGGTGCAGACGAATTTGAATTTCGCCCCAATGCACCACCTAATCACCCGCCCTCCAGCTCACCACCACCACCACCACCATCCATGACCACAGGATGTCTGTCCATCTTGTATCTTACAGTTATCTTCCTCTATGCACCTGAGGGCACGTTCGGCCAGTGAACAGAAGGTCCGGGAGGAAGAGGAGAAAGTGACAAATACGACTGGAAATCTTAGATGGATGGGGACAAAAAGTCGGGGGAAAGGTTTTGAACTTTATCCTAAAAGTAATGGAGACCACTTAACTGAAGGGGAGCTGGGGGAAGTCACTGGACAAAAAGAGAGCTTTCATGTCACTATAATGTCTTTTTAAATGAGTAACGGGACATTTGCATGTTTTTTATGATTATTACTTGGGACTTCGTTCACATCATCTCACAGCTGACTGAACACTCCCCTCTGACCTCTCCCTCCTCCGGGACCCACTTGGGTTTAATGGGAGCTTTTGTCTCTATCTGAGCCTTTGACAGCTGGGAGATTAGCAGGGACTTGGCTAATTAGGATTTAACTGTTCACTAATGTTCCAGTGGGTTTGTCGATCACAATCTCATTTAAAATGGATTCAAAAGTTTTTGAAATCTTGAAAAAGGATGCCGTGTCAGAACTGATTCGATTTTCTTAGAGAATTAAAGCCAGAATCAGACTCACCGGATGGTTCTCTCAGTCACATTCCCTAACAAAACGAGAGTTTCAATTGGAAACAGGCCAGAGTCCTCTTTAGGCACAGAGGCCAGGGCGTGAGAGGAAAGTGAATTGAAAGGTCTTCGTGGAGACATGAGCTCTCACGGGTCTCCGTTTGAAGCAGCCCTGCAGTTACATGCTCCCCCCTGCTCCCCAGGTGGCTTAGGGGACACTGGAGGAGATAAGGCTCCTTATGTGACCTTTAGCCCCTGAAATTCACTGAAAGATACCATTCAACTTTCAACTTGATTGCCTACTTTTATTCATTCAGGCAGTCATTCAATAAAAATTTCCTTTGTGTGTGTGTGTGTGTGTGTGTGTGTGCGCGCCTAAGAGTGAACTAGGGCTGAATAGAGATGGAAAGGTCTGGTCCCTAAAGAAGCTGGCGTTTTAGACTGGGAAACAGGTATGTGGACAACCGCCATGCTATGTGTGACACACGTCTCAGTAAGGTACAGCGTATGCAGTAGGAGCACAGAAGGAAGATCTCCATCATGAGACCACTGTATAGGAAGGACTACAGAGGAGGTAACACCTTGGGTCTTAAAGGATGAGAAAATGGTCCCCAGAGGAAAGTAGGGGCAGAGAAAGTAGGGGAGACCCACACAAAGTGGTTCAAATAAAAGGGGAGTTTCTGGAAAGAACACAACTGGCCATTTCATGGCCATCTGAGATCGGAGTAGACTCCGGTGGTCTCTCTGGGCCTTGTCAGCTAGGAAGGAGGTTGCCTGCCGCCTCGCTTGGTGTTCCTGCTTCTCCCTGACCCTGCTTCATTTCCTGCTTCCCTCGGCATGCCGCCTTTTCCCGCCTTCTCCTAACTTGTGACCTCCTTCTGGACCTGAGCTCTCGCAGCACTTCCTTGACATGGTGGTGACTCAGACTCTGGCTCCACAGGTCTTTTTCAGTTCTACTGTCCATGTCTTACGACAACGATTTCCACGTCTCTCAGGTAAATTTAGAGGCTGAAAATCTTCTCAGCTCAACCCAGCTAAGCACTGTTTCCCCGAGGGAGGTGTCCACGTGCGGTCTAATCAGCCGTGACTGCAAGGAAGGGCAGAGTCACCAAGCTCTGTGCATAACCCATCCCTCTCCTGTTCTCCTCAGTTCATGAGAGCGGAAACAGGAGTAAGCTCAGGGCTTGTAGCTGCATAGCTAGCACATCACCAGGACCGTTACCATGACCACCAGGACCGTTACTCCCCCCACGAGTGCTCCCTTCATCACTATAACCCCCCACGCCGCCATCACCACTGCAGCCATGGCTACTGGCACCACCGCCTCCATTCTCATCACCACTGCTACCACCGCCACTAGCATCCCCACCACCTCACCCCACCAAAGTCATTTGCCGCTGTTGCCACCACTACTGCCACTCCCTATACTGGTAAAACCATCCGCACCTACACCACCTCCATCACCACCATCTTGGCCACCGCCTCCATTGCTGGCCGCTCCATATTTACCATCATTAACGCCTCCATCGCCAACCATTACTGCTGCCCCTAATGCCATGCCCACCCCCCCACTGCTGTTCCTGCTCTTCCTCCTTCACCACTACGGCCACCAACACCACCACTGCCCCTGCCACTACCGATAAACGCCTAGTCTGGGGAACGAGGGTTCTGCTGTGAACAGCCTACACTTAGTAGGAAGAAGGGTGAGGAAGACAGGTGCCACACTGTGACCTTTCCAGCTACATTGTGGCCCGCAAGTCCCCACAGTTATTTAGCTCTGAGAACTGACAGTCGTCCTGTCCCCCCTACCCAGTCGGCCACCAAATCGTACAGGTTCTTACTTCTAATGGGTCTACATCCCTTCCTGCTTCCCCGTTTCAGCGGGCATCACCCCTCATTTCGCAAATGGATGGTTATGCTTCCTAACTGGCCCTCTGCCTCCACTCCGTCTCCCTCCAAGGCATAGCTCGTGTCCTGCCAAATGAACCTTTTTACAATATTGATTTCATTGCTTTTCAACTCTTCTCAAAACAGCCTGTTTTTTTCCATCTAGAACTAAAAGCTCTGGATCCAGATGACTTTTTATGTCTTATTTCCTGTGACTCCTCCTGGCACTTTGGGACCCTGCCGGGCCAACACACGCGTTATTTTTCAAACTGAATCCAGTCGTGCCCATCGCCATGCTACCGCTCCAACGGGTCCGTGGGTCTGCCTTCTGTAATCCTCTGTTTCTGTACAAATTCTACTTATTCTTGAAACTGGGCTTAAGTCAGTCATCTTCCATGGCATTTAAGGAATTCCTCTTAAGTATTGATACATTAAAAGACTCGGCTTCAGGATGACAGGCTAAATCCCCATCTTCATCTCCTTAGCCCTGAGAAAAATGATGGTAAAGCAACAAAAAGGCATAAACCTACAACAACCAGTGACTAGAAAGATGCTGGCTTACAGACCCTAGATTTTAAGAAATTTCCAGGCGATAGTAAGTGCAGAGGCATCATCAGTGGCTTGAAGCAGAACAGGGGGTAGCGGCCGTGTGGAACAGGGGGCTAGAAGTGGCAAAAGCCAGAACCCCTGGACTCTAGGGGAAACACGTACACACAGGAGTGGAAATAAGAAGCAGGGCTGACACCGGGGAATGAATGGAAGGACTCTAAGCAAAACAACAAATGCCTTCCCTCCTTAAACAAAACTCGGGCAAGCAGGCCTTTCTCCCTGGCCCAAAATCAAGGGCATTTTCCTTAAAAAGGAAAGAAAAAAGTTACAATACATTTGACATACATTAAGGCAACAGCAGAAGGTGTTAGTGCCTAAAACTAAAGCAGT
This sequence comes from Mormoops blainvillei, assembly GCA_004026545.1. Taxonomy (NCBI): domain Eukaryota; kingdom Metazoa; phylum Chordata; class Mammalia; order Chiroptera; family Mormoopidae; genus Mormoops; species Mormoops blainvillei. The sequence goes on from PVJD01004657.1 coordinate 45,127, forward strand.
CCTCACCCTGGCTTCTGGAAGGTGTTCAGCATAACAATAGTAGCATAATAATAGTAGCTCCCCACGTTTCCATCTTAAAGCCATGCCTGAATTCAAAGCGAACCCACCCGGTGTGTAGGGAGAATTCCCATTCACCTTCCTAATCTACACTCTTGAATATCAGCGCACGCTTGAAGGTATTCAAGACATATTAAGATGCTTATTAAGACATTATAGGAAAAACAGCAGTCTGAAAGACAAAGCCTAAGAAACTGAACATGCACGTAATTCAAGTTTAGTGATTTTGTTTTGAAAAAACCTAATCAGTAGGTACTGTGTGATTTGAGGAGCTATTTAATCCACCCAAGAGTAAGAAACAATGCAAAGGAATGATGAAGGGTACAAGGAAGTAGTTTTGGAAATAAAAAAATCTGATTTGTGAAATAAAAATTTAATAGAAGCATTGGGGGGAAAGTCTACAAAACCTCTTGGGGCATAAAAGTGAAAAAGCAAAGGGATGAAAACTATGAACAGGGAAGGTAACAGACACGGAACATCAAACCAGGAGGCCCAACATCCAACCAAGAGAAGTGAAAAGTGAGGTATAATAGGTACATGAAGAAGACACAATTATCAAAGACATAACTGAGGACATTTTCCAGAGCTAAAGAGGGAAGCGAACTTCAAAATGAAAAGGTTTGCAGCATACAAAATGGAATGACTGAGGAAAACTTATACCTAACACATCACTGCCAAAACTAGTTGTTTTCATTTATAAAGGCAGATAGGACTATATAACTTTTGAAAAATATATATACATATAGTCTTTATAGTCATATATATCTTTAAAAAACATAAAATATGTGTGATACATTCCTTTGATAAAAATAAAAACAAAGATGATGGCAGAAAATGGAGGCTTAATATAATACATAACTAATATTAATTATGATTACAAATAACTCTACACTGGCTGCTTTGATATCTAGTAGTGTAAGTCCTCCAGCTTTGTTGTTCTTCAAGATTGCTTTTGCTATCTGTAGTTCTTTACATTCCTTTATAAACTTTAGAACTAGGTTACAATTTCCAAAAAGAAAAAAAATATTAAAAAACTGGAATTCTGCTGGGATTGCATTGAATCTATAGGTCAGTTGGGTAGGTACACGCACCTTCTAACAATATTTAGTTTTCCAATCCATGAACATAGTACAGTTCCATTTATTAGGTCTTGTCTAATTCTTTCAATAATATTTTATAGTTTTCTGGGTAATAGCCCTGAATATCACATATCAGGCATAACTCTAGGTATTCAATATTACTTTTACTCTATTGTAAATGGTAGATTTTAAAATTTCATTTTCTAACAGTCCATTCAATTAACATTTATATTATTTTGTAATATTGACACTGTATACCCAACCATGTTACCAAACTTACTGATTAATTCAATCTGTAGGTTCTGTTTCATTTTCTATACACAGTAGTACAGCCTCTTGCTAATAATGGCAGTTTTAAATCATTTCACCTTTTCTTTCCTTTTCTTGCTTATTATACTGGCTGAAACACTAGAAGAATGTTGAATAGAGGTGATAATTGTAGTATTTTTGTCTGTTTTCTAATCTCGAGAAAAAACTTTTCAACATTTTGCCATTTAGGTATAATTTTGCTGCAATTTTTGTGGATACCTTTTATAGCATTAAGATAGTTTACTTCTATTCTTAGGTTGCTAAGAGTTTTTTCTGGGTGTTTTGTTGTTGTTTATCATGAAAGGGTAGTGAACTTACACAATGATTTTTTTTCTGTACTTGTTGAAATAATCATATAGTTTTTCTCTTTTATTCATTGATTTTGGAATGATAAACTAAATCTGATTTGGTTGAAATGTATTATCCTTGTATTTATTGTTGGATTCAGTTTGCTAGTATTTATTTAGCATCTATTTCTATTTTTGCATCCATTTATTAAAGGGAGATTGAACCATAATTTTCCTTTTGTACTGTAACTGATCTGGTTTCCATTTTCACCTCTGTTACTAGGAAGCTTATTGCTAATCTGGGGCAACACAGTATATGGGGTAAAGGCAGGGACGCCTGGTGCCAGAGGGCTGCAGCTCCACTGCTCCCCAGATCAAATGGCTTCATCCGCCTGAAGAGCTTAGAACAGTGGCTGGTACACATCAGAGTTTAACAAAATAAATTCTTTAGTATCCATTTTTGCGTTAACCTCCTCTTAGCTCCATTGCATGCCCTTACCTTTGTTTATCCTTTTTCTTTGTCATCTGATTTCACCATTTCAGTGGTTAAATGCCAGTACAAATACGTGGTAGTTTTAAAAAAAAATTTCTCTAGTGTTGGGTCTTTGGGGTGTTAGTAACGCTTCTCTCCCATTGCATATTTCATTGTGGTTGGTATCTTTGTGCATCATACCTTTATGTTTCTGGTATTTCCTGGGAATAGAATGCTCAGGATTAGGATTACCATGTCAACAGGAATGAATATATAGAAAGTTTTATCTGTTTAATATTCTTCCAGCAATAAATAAAAGTGCTGATATTCTCACATTCTCATCAACATCGAGAATTATTTTTTAAAATTCTATAAACATCAGAAGTTATTTTTAAATAAGACTTTTTTCTGGTGTGGTCAGTGTTGGTCTTCAACTTTGGAAATTCCAAGGTTCCAGAACTTTCTTTTGCTCAACTAGAAGATAAGTGCAATGCAAGAATACTGCCAAAGAGCTAGAAACTCAAAGACAGTGTCATCAATTGCCTGTTTATATATACTGTTATATAACTCCTGTGTACTGTACTTTCTAACATTACTATATTAGCATTTGCCCAGATGCTTATAAGCATTTTGAAGAAAAAAAAATGGCGCTAATGGTATAATACCCCACCAGGTGAATACATCTTATTTTACTTAGTCATTCCCCTGTTCTTAGTTGACTTATTCATATCGCTGCTGTTATAAGTAACGCTTCAATAGACATCTTTGTGCATCAGGAGCTTCCATCATTTGTCGTTTTCTCAGACTAGATTGCCAAAAGTAGAATTACTGGGATAAAACAGGGGGACTTTCAGGCCCTTGTTATACTGTCATATGGAGCAAAGGTCATTTGAGAAGCAATTTTAGAAATGTCAGGTAAACATGGTTTGAGGGAAGGGAAGGATGGGTTTTCATTTTCTTAAGGGGAAAATATTCCTGCAGAGGCAAATTCACAGCGAGGCTGGTGAAGCATGAGCCGCAGGCCCCTCACCTGCAGGGGCCCCTGCCTGGGCCTGGGAACCTGGGAACCTCACCAGCAATGTGCTCACAGGGGCAATTGCTGTGTGTTTGATTTCCAAGTTGCTAAAGCAGAGACATAACCCAGTTCTTAAGACTGCTATCTCGTTCCACTCCACCTTCTCCTACATCACACCTCTCATCACGTCGGTGGGTTTGAAATGTCATGGGCATTTTGGGGACATGCCTAAGAGGAAGTCACATGGTTTTTCTTAACAAGAGCCCCCCCGCCATAGATTGTACAGATTTTCAAGCCTCACAAAACCCACACCTGCTCTTGAATTTCCGCTTAAGACAGGGAATTGAAAAATGCCGGGCTCCACACACTAAACTCTGGAATTCACGTTCCCAGCGTAGCAAAGCCGGTTTTGAGAAAAGTCAAGAGCTGTGCTGGGGACCAGCTCTTGGACGCAAGAGCAGGATAAATGCTCTTAAAACTCTATTTGTTGAAAGCTGGCTTTCCTGGACAGAGGGAAAAGAAGCCTGCCAGAGACGGGGCCTCTGAGAGGAAGGAAAAGGCTCCATCATGATCCTCGCTCCAGATTCCAAGAAGAGGATCCAAGCTCCTTTCATCTGGGTGGCTGCGCTCACAGCCCTCGACACCGCTCCAGCGATCAACCAGGAGGCAGGGCTGACCAAGACACCGCGGCAGGGCCAGGGCTCAGCGGCACCGAGATGCCAAATAGACATGAGACAACTGCCCTAGGGTGACCGGGATGCTCAAGGCCCAGGATATGTCTGCTGGCACCCACTGACTCCATCCTTCAGGCCTTCATTAGGGAAAAGGAAGGAAGAAGAGACAAAAATATATTCTCACACACAACTCTAGCCTCCACCCAAAGTCGCTTGTTTTTCCTTTGCTCTTGTAAAAAAAGTAAATATGGGGATAATGACAGATTGAAGAAGGGAAATTGAGGCCCCATAGAAGTGAGAGGAAGGAGAGAGGCCCTCAAAGCTGGCCAGACAGCAAACGTGTGTCCCCAATTTGGAGGGGATCAGCCTCGTCGGTTCATGTTCCCTCCTTCTGATTTGATTTAGGGTTCTGAACTGTTGGGACAGGCCTTGCTCCTTCACAGAACCCATCTTTCTGTTGGAAAGAAGGACCGTAAAGACAGAAGGTAGGAGGTGAGGTGCAGGGCAAGAGCAGTGTGGGGCACAAGACGGGGCTGGGGGCTTGGTAGCGAGGTCACCGTCTTCACAGAGTGCAGCCAGAAAGCTACCGCCTCTGATCCTTGAATTTTGACTCACACATTAAAGCAAAAAGAGGCCTCGAGTCTTTAAAGATAGAACTTGGCATGTACAAGGACAGTCAATAGTGAGTCTCCCGTGTCCTCCCGCCTGCTCTGCCCTGCCTCCAGGGCTGGGCTGCCATACTCCGACGTCATATCTAAGGGAGACTCTCACCCCAGATGCTAAATTTCTCCTGGTCCTTGGAATGTAATTACCATTAAGGTTGAAAAATGAGGGCGATGAACAGTCATGGCAGGTTTTTTTCAAGTTTACGTAAACACTGGCAGTGGAGAGCCGGCTGGGACACCGGAATCAAAGCCTTCTTGTCACATCAGTGCTTTAAATCTCGAAGCAACTCCTGCAGATCGTCTGGCCTCTGTGAACACAGCAGCTGATAAAAGGCCCCTCTAAGCTCACTTCTTATCTGCTCCCACAGCGCAGAGTGCCCGAAAGCTGTGCTGGGGAACCCCGCCTGCGGTGCTTGGTGAGTGCCTTCAAGCCCCGAGGCTTCCGGGACGGCCCCTGCAGGTGTACTGGGCTCAGGAAGGACTTTGACTATTCCCCGTGGTAATGTTAACCCCCGGCTGGACCACATTTGTTATATGTGGTCAAATGAGCTCCCGGGGGACTGCCTGTGAAGAGTGAGGAGGACGAAGAGGGATGGATCCGTGGCCTTTGTCTTAAAGGTTGGGGATCTGTGACTTGAACAAAAGCAAAAACTGGACCCAAGATATCTTCCCTGGGTCGTCTCCACCAGGGAGTTCTCCAAAGGGCTTTCATTTTTGACCAGAGAATGTTGACGTGAGCCCAGTGTCCCCTGTGGGACTCGCTGCTGGCCTAGCTCTCTGGCTCTGCCTTTGAGCAGGTTGTCGAATCATGAAGACAAATACAGAAGGGGAGGCAGTGTTCCTTAGCCTCACACTGGCAAGCCGCCTGTAGCCATGGAGGTGGTTCCACGGAGTGATTTCAGTCCCCCAAACCAATAGTCCTTCAACTGGAAGCCATTCCAGACGAAAGCCATCAACGTAACCTGCCTAGGGCAGTGCCAAGCGTGTCATATTCCATCAGTAAATGCTGGGCACTGTTTAACACTGCTCGGTGGTTCTTTAGGGTGGATAGCCCTGAATCCCCCACGCTCAAAGGAAGGCGTGACATACGGAGAAGCTGGGTCAAGATGCAAGGTCTTACTCCAGTTCTCAAGGTGGTGTCCTTAGGTCAGTTACTAAAATAGTCCTTGGGAAATTTTCTAAAAATGAGAGAAAGTAAAAATCAGAAGCCATTTCTTTACAACTGTATGGCCTCTATCATTTCTAATTTAAAAAATGTGAAAAGCTTCTGATGATACCAGCAAAGCAGAACACAGATGACCGTAGGTTATTCCATGACTCCGAGATTGTAACTTGATAGATTCCTTCCTTGCACAGCGATATCCACCCTTGACTTTGAGATCTTAAAGCTGAAGTCAGGTATGGAACCTCACTTGGGCCCTCTGCTTGCCTTCTTCAGGCACTACATCAAGGCTATACCAGCCATGTGGACTGCAAACACCCGTAAGCAAAGCAATTGCCCTAAGGTAACCTACTAAACAGATCCAAAGGCAATGATCGCAAAAACAATTTTGAGCTCATTCATCTAGCCTAAGCAGCCTCCCTGCTTAGCAGTCTTCCCAAGCATGGATTCATTTGCTCATCCACAAATGTACTCATTCAGTATGTTCTCGGAGCTGCTTCAGGTCTTGGACACAGAGGTTAGTAAGACCCAGTCTCTCACCCACTGTCTCCCACAACCACGCAAACGAAACACACACATACACATATAGGATCCTATAGTCAAAGGGGGAGACATTCAGACAAAGGAAGAATCTCAGTGCCATCTGGAAAGTAGCTTAACTGAGATCTGCCTACAGTATTTCAAAATCACAGAGAAAGGACGAACCCGCTCTATCAAAGGAGGCTTCCAGAAGAGGCGAGCTTTGTGCTGGTCCTTAATAGTCCCTGTGGTCTGCGTGTCTAAACGCTGACGAGCCAACCAAACAGGGAAGGCCTGATGTCCAGGGGCCAGCTCACCTCGTGGGAATATGACGGCAGAAGGAGAAAGAAAGGGAGAGGAAGGGAAATCGGAGTAAATGGACTGTAATTTTAAAAGTACCTTCTAAAATGCAGTAATGACCACAACTTTCTTGGAGAGACGTCAAAAAAATAAGAATTTACTGATGGACAGAGGAAAGGCTAGATATGAGGTAAAGTGAATGAAGTTCAATGTGATTGTCCAAACTAAGTAAATATGTGGGGATTTGCTGTATAATTCTGTCAACTTTTCTGTATGTGAAAGTCCCTCATAATATAATACTGGGAAAAAGTCACTTTGCATAATGTTTTCCTGAATGATATATGCATTTAGATCGTATTTATCTTTTATTAGTTGTTCATTGCCATTTTAAGTAGAATATGAAAAATGTTTTTGAAGGGCTTTATTCTGAAATCCCCTAGAGAGTAGATTAGGACTTATTTAGGAGTACAGGGATTAATTGATCTCTAGGATGAAAATTCCTGCTTTAGAGATTGCATTTTGAAACTCAGAGATAATTTAAGTAAAACTTGAATAGCCTGTAGAACCTTGACTGTGCATCAGAAATAGATGGAGACTTCCATATCAATATGGCAGGCTAAGCACACACATTTACCTCCTCTCTCTGCCAAAATCTCTTTGAAATGGCACAGAGTATATAATTCAAAAATAAATTCATAACCACCTGGGAAACAAGAATGGATTGCAAGTAGATCATATATATTTGGGGGGATTCTTAGAAGTTAGAAAACTAATAAGATCAGATTAATTGAAAAACCAGAGTAGAACAAACTACAGCACAAAACAGGGGGGTGGGGGAAAGGCTACCTCAGAGAAGAGAGCCGTTCTCCCCAAGAGTTCTAGAATCTCCCAGTTCAGAGAATACAGATCTGGAACTGGAGGAAACCCTGGCCACTGGCCATCCTCAGGACAATTAAGTAAGACACTGCCTGCCGAGCAGCTGGGTCTGTTGTCCCCATCGCCCTGCATATGAATGGAGAGGCCGGCCATGGCGTTGCCTCCAAGACAACATCTTGAGAACACTTCCCGTGGTGGTAAGTCCCCCTTCGGGGGGGCCACGGGAAGAGGGTGTACTAATGTTTTTTTTGAGTTAAGAAAGAGGAAAGTAGAACAGCACACCAGAAAATTCTGGTCCTACAGATCCTACATAATAGCCCTGTGGGGAACGTGGGTGGGGAACAAAGGCGACTCTTCCAGGAATGAAAACACTGAAGTACTCCAGTACCAAGGTCAAGTCTAAGTCACTTTGACAAGCTAGGAGACCCCAGCTTGTCTTCTTCCTCTACGTTGAAGAGAAACATACCCATCGTCAGGTTCAACCTGCAGCCATGTCTTCCAGTCAGGGGAGGAACCTGTTATGGAGACAGACGTGCACCCAAAGGAAATCCACACGAACCTCCGACACTCATTATCACTGTCTTCCATTCACAAGTATCAATGAGCAATGAAAGATCATCAGATGTTTGAGAAAAACCCAAAGTAACAAAGAAAGAGCCAAGATAAGCAGCCAAGATGATCAACATTGAAGAAAACCAAAGGTATGAAAAATGGAAATCTAAAAAATTTAGTTAGTATCCTCGATCACTTTCAGGAGGAGATTCCATTCATGAAACGAGGGCAAGAACAAGGTGCTGTGGATGGCAAAGCTCTGGGGTCTCTTTAGAATATCTAAATTTACAAACAATAGCCTCCTTCGTGCCCCCGTTGGTTTGGCTATTCAAGTCATTTTATTTGTATTTATATTTTCCCTTGCCAGGAGGTCAGCCCAATGGTTGTCCTTGACTCCTTTAGTAATGGGACTCTGATAGATATTTAAGGATCCCTAAGTCCCATTCTGTATAACATAAAATGCCTTGTACCCTTCCTGTTCATGATTCATCACAAGTGTTATTATCCCAACAAGCTCATGATCGATAGGCACATCTTCATTTGTGTGTAAATGACATCCGTCTTCTGGGGCCTGTGCTTTCTCTCATTCCTACACCTGCAGGTACTTAAAGAGATTAAGTGGGTCTTCTCAGTACATCCCATGAAATATTGATTAAAGGTCTAGTTGAAATAAGTGTATTAATAGAGACTTAAAGCACTCAAGAGAGTAAGAACACCCCGAGGGGAAACGTTTCTACAGAGCAAGTGAGACAAAAATTGGATACTTTGGAAATGGTGAGAATGTTCCTGGGGACACAGATCCTTTTTGCAATGTCACACAGCAAAGTAGGACTTTTATCAAATGACCCCAGTGATAAAAGCCTGGCTCTTGGAGGGATGACTAAGGTGCAGGAGGGGATGTTAAAAATGAAATAAACAGGAGGCGAGCAATGACATCATAAATTATTTCTCATCAAACTCACTTAAAATCATGAAACTTTTTCTCTCCCTTTTGATTTGATCGTCTCCCCATTCCCACCCAATATCAGCAAAAATGAGCCACAGTTTCCTGAGGGCAAAAGTAGGGAGGAGAAAGACCCGCCCGGGTCCTGAGGGCCTGAGGGGCCTGCCGCTCACTGCCCAGGTTTAGTTTCTTTGGGAAGAGTCATCTCAGGCTTAGCTTTTTGCTACGGTTTTGGAGGTACGCTTAGTCCCTTTTTTAGAACCCAGGGAGGCCATGAATATGTCTCTTACTTAGAAATTATAGACTTGGTCGATGTACGAGCTGAAAGAGATCTTGTAGAACTTCCGGTCCTTTTAATTTTTCAGATCTAAGTAAAAAGGCTTCTGTGGAGACTCACGGGAGGGTAGCAGCAAAGCCCCGTCTTGATCCTGGATTTCTGAACATCTGTCCATGGCTCTCAGCTGGGGGCAGTATTGTCCCCCTAGGAAGCATGTAGAAGTCTGCGGGAGCCTATTTGACTGCTACAGTATGACTGGGGGGTGTTACTGTCCTGAAAGTAGGCAACTAAATGCCCCATACTGTTCGGGGCACTTCTCCTGAGAAGACCTGTCCTCCCAGAGATGCCAATGGGATTCTCAATGGGGAAAACAATGACATTTGTAACCTTCCCTTCACCACCCAGGCTGATTTCTTGTGACCATTTTCCCTGGGTACTTCCACGGCACCACTCTTACAATATCTTTACCAACCTGTTGCTTCTCTGTACTATCTCAGTGCCCAACCGCAGTTCCCTTCTCCTCCTCCTTCTGAGAATGAACTTCCTTCCTCTGACCACCGGAAGGCCACTAACTCCGGAATAGTTTCTGTAACTCCAGGAGCCAGAGATCCATACCAGGCAGGCAGCCTGGAGAATACTTCTGAGCTTTATCCAAGGTGTTAGTTTCTGTCCTGCCTCCAGGGCCTTGCCTTAGAGCGTACAAGGACATTCCAGATGCACTTTTTGCTTCAACCGTGAGGACGTGAAATCAGCATATATTATGCTAGTACTGAGTGCTTAACATCTACCAGCCTCTCATTAACCCAGACTTAGAATGAATTATTTTATAGACTCCAAGCCCAGAGCACATACCAAACGATCACCAGTAATCTCATGATTCCTTCAGAACCATAAGTTGGAAAGGGCTGCCTGTGTTCATCGGTTCCCAGTAGTACTTCCCTTTGCCAAGTGGTTGTCTTCATCCAGGCTGTCCTCCGGGATTCTTTGAAGTTTTAGTTAAGAAGTACAAGTCTAACTTTAGAATTTAAAATGGTGGGAAGGGATGTCGAATTTCTTTCAGGTTCAAAGTAATGTCTGCAACTGTTGGACAGCATTCAGTGTTGCTGTAGTTGATATAATCTTGCTGTAAAGTAGCTTATATCTTCAAAGTCATTTAGCTCCTACATGGCAGGAAGAACCACGCCCCAAGGGCTCAAGATTCTTCCTAGCGAATTCTTCTGCTACAATCGAACATCATGGAGAAGGTTACGTTCTAACAGATACAAACCAGGCAGCTGCCGTATTGAGTAATTACCACCCCCAACTCCTCTCAGAAAAATGTAATGAAAAATAAGAATTTGCATTATAAACTAAGGACAAAAAGAAGACATCACTTTGAAACTGAAGTTATAAAATTAGCACATCTTCCCTCTTGATCTCAATAAATTTCAAAAAGACTTCGATATAAAAGAGCCCCTTTATCTCATGTTACTGAGCTTCTCTAACTCTTCCACACTTACCAATAAAGCTACTATGTGGATTATTTATTCAATTTTTATGTCCCCATCATTTAACAGAATCCTTTCTTTGTGCCAGGATCCGAGAGAAATCAAAGAAGAACAAGAGGTGGACTTACTCACGGCCCTGGGCCCATGTGCGAGAGCCGGACACATTCACGGGCACAACTGGGTATAAACAGTGTGGTCAGGCCAACACAAGGAGCTGTGTGAGCGCTGAGTCCCAGCAGGCTACAGCATGAAGCACCGGAATCATGCCACCAGACCATCCAGTCTGGGATAGAGGGGCAAGAATGTTGTCGTCCTTCAGAGGGACATTCTCCTTGGATAAACACCAAAGGTGGAAATACTTCTCCCCGCGTCACAGCCCCATCTCTGCACAGAAGGCTGAGGCTCTGCGTGTGGCTGCTTTGCTCCCAGTCCCTGGGGATCCGGAAAGGAACAGAACTGTCCTCAGGGCATCCTGGATGTCAGGGCAGTCTGGCTCCGCGTTTGTCTGTCTGTCGTGTGTAGGGATCCAGCGCAGGTGGGGCTGAAGCTGGCTGGCTAGGCGGCGCACCCCTGCCTCCTACCTCATGTGCACCATCAGATAACATGACTCTCAGAAACAAAAAGTAATGCCTTAGAGGACCCCGTCTGTCTGTGACTTGTTTGGGTACCAGCCACAGACACAAGGAAGGACTCCCCTAGCCAGTAGCTACAAGCCAGTCTACTGTCTCTAACCCCCAAGCCAAGGCACTAAATCAGGTCTAAATTTTTTTTTAGATAAATTAGTCATATTACTCTCTTATAATACCTCTCCCTGGATAAATGGATGAAATCCTCCAATTAACAAAGATTGTCAGACTGAGTTTAAGGGGAAAAAACTACACATGGCTTATAAGGTGCATATCTGAAACATAAGGAAGAAGAGAATAAAAAGTAAAGAATAATTATATGTAATAGATTATATACACCATTTATATATAGACTATGAAAACAACAATCAAAGAAAGCTGGTGTGGCTATATTGATATTAAACTAGGTAGATTTAAGGTAAAATAAGTTTACTAGAGATTAAAAAGGTACTATATAGTGAAAAAAGGTTTGTTTCACCAATGTGTTTACGCCTAAAAATATGACCTCAGATTATTTCAAGGCAGACTTTTGACAGAGCTAAAAAGAGCAAGAGACAAGCCTACAATCACCTTTCCCAGAAACCGATAGTTACCCGTAACATGCCGTTGGAATCTTCTACACCCTACAGACCATGGCCTGGGGAGAATGTGGACGGCATTAACAATGCAGTTATAGACTTTCACCGGTTGACGCATGTGGATCATGGCCCAAAACATGCCTTTCAAACACAAATGGACCGTTAAAAAACAGGGACATAGGCTCGGCCATAAAAAAGTATCGTGGGATTTCGAGTGATTGAAATAATGATTGTAATAAAATAAATCGAAAAATTAGAAAATATCCACATGTTTGGAAATGAAGAGATAGGTTCCAAAATAATCTGTAGATCAAAGAAGAAATCATAACAGAATTAGAAAATAAGTCTGAATGTAATGGTAACTGAAAAAAAACAAAAAAATCTACCTTTGGGTTGTAGCCAAAGAAGTTTTTTAAGGGGGAAAATCATATTCTTAAAATAAATATGTTAAGAAGAGAAATTGCTATTATTTTTCTTGATCGGTTTAGCCAATTGATTTCTCATCAGTTTCACAGACTTTTCAACAGGTAAGCTCTTGGTTTTGTTGGTTCTTCCTATTGTATCTGTGTTTTCTATTTTATTAATTTCTGTTTTCATATTTATTTCTTTTCTTCTATTTATTTGAGTTTATTTTGATGTTCTTTTCCTAACTTCTTTAAATAAATGTTAGTTTCAGTCAAACTGCTTCCTAATACTCCCTGAAAATAATGTTGCAATTTCCAGAGGAAGCCAATTACAACTTATCTGTCTGGGAACTGAACAACACATCAGCTGATTCAATTCAAGTTTAAAGTGTTCATCGGGAATTTTATTCTTGCCATGACTGGTGTGGCTGAGTTGGTTGTGCATTGTCTGGTAAAGCCAGAGGTTGCCAGTTCAGTTCCTGGGTATTGAGTTAGGTCCATGGTTGGGGCATGTGCGAGATCGATGTCTCTCTCATACATCGATGTTTCTCTCCCTCTCTTTCTCCCTCCCTTCCCCTCTCTCTAAGAATATATAAATAAAATTTTTAAAAAAAGGAATTCTTTTCCTAAACAGTTCTATTTTTCTAAGAAAATAAATGATATAAGAGATGACTAAAAGTAAGTTATCCTTCATCCTAGTCTGAAAAAAATTTTAATCAGGAAGGCACATCACAAAAAAATAACAAGGACAAAGAAAATCCCATGGGAAACATCATTCGAAAGCTCAGATTCCCAACTCAGAAACAGAATTCACTCCTTTGGCACAACAGGGTACATCAATGAGCGTGCCACGGTGGCTTGAAGAAGCAAACGTTCTTGCTATCTCCCCATGAGCATCGCAGTGAGGTTATTTTGAGGCTCATTTGTGCATTTATGGAGACAAGTCATCCACAGCTTAATATGAGTTCAACGTTCAATCTATAAGCAAGATTGTCCAGTGGAATATTAACCCACCTGTGGCCTTCTTAATCATGTCCTCAGCTAATGATAAGAATCAAAAAGAATCACTAAAAGCACATGAGACTGTCTTTTCCCAGCACACTGAGTTACTTCCCTTGTTGCCTGATAAATTTCTAGAGATGCCTAAATATTGCTAAGGTCCTCCATGTTGTCTAAACAGGCAAAAGAAGCAAAGTTCTTTCACATGGATGGGTGATTGGATAATTGCCAAACCACCCATAAACTGTATCTGAAGGAATGAAAATACAGGCTACTGTGAGCAAAACAGAGAAATCTTACATATGACCATGTCCACACCTTGTCACTTCAGCTTTGAAAAGTTAAACTTCCCCTCTCCTGCAGGTATCCAATGAGAAAACATTCCTTGGGGGCCTGTGAAGATAATTTCTGCCTCAAGGATGATGTATAATTAAGAGCAAGGACAGAATATTCGAAATCGTGTTTTCAGTTTTGTCACCACCAAATTACAGCATCAGCGTAGTTAGTCAGGATAATTCTACTAGCTACTGTAACAAACAACTCCCCAAATCTTACTGACCTAACACTGTATTTGTCACCCATGTCCCAGTCCAATCAGGTGTTTAGTCATCAATGTGATACTTAAGGACGCCAGTTTTTCCATGTTCTAGGATTCCCTGAGTCCACCACAGGATCCTTTGCATTCAAAGAATGCATGAGAGAAGAGGACTGTTCCAGGCTTAGAATGGCACACATCACTTGTACTCACTTCCCATGGGTAGTCACTGAACTGTGATCCAAGCACAAGTTTGATAAGTGCAGTCTTCCTAGGGACCCAGGACAAAGAAATGAGGCAGATGAGCACCTAGGCAGCCTGCCGTCCTTCAAGCACTCTGTCACTCACTGACGAAGCAAGAGGATCTCCAAATTCACACCCAGTCTGTGACTCTCAAATAGAAGAATAACCCTAGCATGGTCCCACAGTCATGGTCTGCCCATAAGACGTGTATTACCACTCTATTCTCTGAGACTTTTCTTTTTGTAATGGCATTTTATTTATCTTTAGCACTTTCAATGGTGTCCAAAAAAAGTGACTGCATATGATAAAGCTGCCTGAGCCATCAGTAGCAAATCAGGGTCCCTTCTAGCCCTATTATTCTATGACCCATTGAATCACACTCCCCTGTGAGCAGAGGAGTTGTCCAAGAATTCCTGGGACTGGAAAACCCATGCAGATGTTTTCTTGTGGCTCCAACTTTTACACAGGCTGAGCAACGTGGCTATTACTACGCTTGTTAGAGAAATCAAGAGGCAAATGATGTTCCTAAACTTAACGCATGTATTTTTCTGAAGATTTCCAAAGCCTAGTTGGCAAACATTGCTGAAATGAGCATAAATTAACAGTGCGTCATTGATGTGTATCTGAGCATTACTATCAAGATTTGAATAAGCATTTAAACCAATAATAAATTTGAAATAAGCTGGTTAACTGTCAAATAAATCAGCCCAGTGCCATTTCCTTTGGTGTCTTATTTTCTTTGCTTTGTTTTACATTAAGATAAGAGATATAGAATATCAGTCCTCATGATTTTTTCCACATTGCCGTGATAATTAGCTCAGCTCTATTGTTAACGTATTCTAAAAGTCAACCTGAGAGTTTAGATGAGACACCACATTTGTTTTAGCTAGTATCTTGTGACAAGAAACAGCTACGTGCATTTGTTAATAGAGATCTGATGTGATGTTTTCACAGGTAGGACTGTAAATGTGTGTCAGAAAAAGCATTTTTATGGGTAAATGTTTTATTCAGTGGTAATTTATAAGGAGAATTTGCAAAGGGTAATTGCTAACATATCTTCAAAAAATTCCTTTTGCGTTGTTCCTTTTTATGATTTGACCTTAAAAAACAACTCTTTCTGTCACATTTGTTGTTCCTACAACTAATGTACATAAACTGGGATTTGCATGACAGAATTTTCTTTAGAAGACCCTCTCTGGAGACTGCTCATGTTTTGTCAGTCTCTCTACGTGCGTCACCGAACATTCTGGTAGAGTAACAGTTGCCTGCTATCACCTTAACCTAGAGCTGGGCAGTTGGGTTATGAAAGCAAACTAAAGCACCCTGGCATAATTTGGTGAAATAATCAGTGGCACAAATCTGTTTTGTTTTAAGTGTTTTTGTAATATATGCCTCTAATTAGAGTCAGTTGAACGTCAGCAATTATATTCAGCTGACGTTCTAAAATAATGCCTCATACTACATCATGACCAAGTTACCATTACCCTAAGAATGTGAGGGAAATGTTATCAATTAATGTAATTTATTAAATTAATATGTCAAGACTACAAGATAATATGACTATCCCCATAGAAGCCAAAAAAGGTTTTGCTAAAAGCTAATAGCTCTTCGTGTTAAAAAGTCTTTAAAAACTGGAAATAAAAAGGTGTTTCCTTAATGCATGAAAGCACAGCTTTCTCAGAGCGACAGCCAATACCCAGTTAATGGTCAAACGCTGTAGAATTCGCCTTAAAGTCTAAAGCGAGCCTTGGACTCCCACTATCACCACGATTATTCAACATGGTCCAGTTACTTTTTGCTAAAGGAAGAGGACAAGAAAAAAACTAGGTTTAAATATTAGCAAGGAGGAGAAAAATCTCAAGCAGGAAGACAGAAACCTGGTAAATGCATCTCTTTTCCACTTGTCCCTGGTGTTGGAACTACCTCTCTGGATCAGTAGTTTACTTAAGTCACAGGTCTAACACCTAATCCCTGATGACTTTACACTTGGGATTTTAAAATATTTTACTTACTTATTTAGTCACTAAGTATCCGAGCTGAAAAATAAAGAGATGAGGCACTTGGACCTACGTCACCCAAAAAGGGTTCTTCGGAGATTCAGGGCCCACAAGTGTGCTGTAGAAAGGGAGTTTTGTGGCTAAATCTGTTGGGTAAATTCTACATAAAACACATTTTGGCTGCAAGACTTCTCAGAACCTCCAAGGTGCAGCTCTACTATATGAATCCTGAAAAGCAAGGCTTGTGTAGTGTCCCCAGACGTGCCTGACAGCCCCCTCTTCCGAGAAGTGTCTGAAGGGATCAGTACGCCATGAAACGTACTTTGGGAAATAGTCTTCTAGGCTTAGCCCCTCATTTCATAGAGTAAACTGATGCCCAGAGAAAGGAAGTGACTTGCTGAAGCGTATTCAGTGACTCTGTAGCCAAGGAGGGACTAAAGGCCATGTCACCTGCTCTCAGTACAGCGTTCGTGCTCCTGCGTCCTGCAGCCTCTCTGGTTTGATGTGTGCCTGTGACAGCTTCCTCCTGACTCCACCCAGTAGGGCCGGGTGCTGTATTATTGTGCTAGGGCTACAATAACAAAATATCACACATGCCGCGGCTTAAGCAACAGATTTATTTTCCCACAATTCCGGAGACCAGAAGTTCAAGATCAAGGGTTGGCAGATTTGGTTTCTCCCGAGGCCTCTCTTCTTGGCTTGCAGACAGCCACGTTCTCACCTTGTCTTCACACGGTCTCTGCTCTGTATGTGCATGTGTCTGTGGCCAGCATCCTCTCCTTATAAGGATGCAGGTCATTCTGGAGTAGGATCCAACCATATGACCTTGTTTTCCTTCGTGACTTCTTGGAAGGCCCTAACTCTAAATGCAGTCACAGCTGAAGTAATGGTAGTTAGCACTTTAACCTATGAATTTTGGGGAGGACACAGTGCAGCCCATAAAAGGGGCCACTACTGTGTCTACAGTGCCCTGTGCCTCTCTCGGTCAGCGCAGGCATGTCACTGAGTATTTGCAAATATGCTGTGTCTCCCCTACTGATCTGTGGATGATTTGAGAACAGGAACTGTGTTTGTATTACTATCAAATAGTACAGCTCCTAGACTACTGTAGATGCCCAGTGAATGTTTGCTGAGTGCATGAATTATGGAGTCAGAGGACCCCACTGGGAGCCTGTGGTCTCATTACCAGCAGTGCGGTCACTGAGACAAATGGGGGTAATAGGCTCTGCCCCGGTTTTGGTGCGAATTCAATGAACTATGTCCCTGGCAAAGTGCCTAGCACATCAAGAGTTCCATAAATGTTAATTGAATCTGAGGTTGTATCTTCTTCCAAGATATCTATAAAAAGCTAATTAATAGTAGTGATTACAAATGCTTAGTAATTAAATTGCTTTATAAAAACAATAATAATGAGGCATGCTAATCCAGGCCACATATTATATAAAGGATTTGCCATCAACAACAATAGTCCATAAATTTTATCTCGCAGGCCGAAGCCAATTTCAAATCTCGGTAATTAAAAGCCTTTTAGCCAAGGACTCCGTTTCCTCCTGGTATTCCATGGAGGACACTGTGTGACATTATTTTGCTTCTTGGGCAAAATAATGAATAAAATAATTCCCTCTAAGGGGGTGGGTCTGTTGCATTTTCCTTAGGAAACTCTAAGCCTACGTGCGGCAGTTGGCCAAGAACATTGAAAAAATTTGACGTTGTTCAAGGAAAAGATTCCACTGTAGTTTTAGTCAAAGAGACGTGTTTAGGGTGAAGACAGATCAAGCTCAGGACACAACAAAAATTTCTGGAGGCACTGGAATTGGTTTGCCCATATGTATGAGTTGTCTGTTGCCCCAATAATACTGTTCAACAAACCAACCTGTGCCACTCAAACCTCCGGCCGTGAGGAATGTAACTGGTTTACGGCCCCAGGGGCTCTCCTTCTGGGTCCATCCCCAAGTCAACGAGGATGCACTTCCACTCACTGACCACAGGGGGGTACTAATGCAGGCCTACTTCTGTGGTATGTGGGGTTCCTTTCACAATGACTTTGGCTGAAAGACTCCGCGGCCCGCGGGCCAGAACTCCCTGAGCCCTGTGCTGCAGTCTGAGACCCTCCCTAGTCAATCCTTCCTTCCCCCTTTCTTCCGTGGAGGTCAGACCTGTGTCTCAGTCCGAAGACTCCCCCCACCTTCTCTGTCTCCCTCCTTTTTATTCTTCAACAGCGTGTTGTCCAGTAAATCTCCGGGACACTTCCATTCCATCTTGGCACCTGCTTCTCACAGGACTTGAACTAACACACACACCCCCAAAGTTTGATCACTTAAAAACAATGAGGTATTTTTGTTGTTGTTGTTTTTCTCGTAAGCCCACAGAGCAGTACTTCTGGCTGAATCAGGCTAGGCTGACGGTGTAACTGGGTCTGTGAATGTGTGTCCCAGTCAGATGGCGGCCCAGCAGGGCTCAGAATGATCCAGGATGGCTTCCACTGAGATGCCTCACCCTTGCTCATGTGACCTCTCTTCCTTCCACAAGTGCACATGGCATTCTCTCCAGAGTATAAGTGTTTAGGCCTCTGGCGACCTGGGCTTCGAATTGACATAAACTCACTTCCACTGCATTCAGTTAGTCAACACCAGTCAAAAGGAGCCCAGATTTTTTAAGGGTGGGGAAACAGAGCCCACCTCTTGATAGGAGGAAGGGCATGACTGTAGGGAGAGGTAAAGAATTGAATCCATTCTTGCAATCAGTCTCTTATACCCCGTCTCCCAGGGTTATCCCCGTTAACACATTGGCACGTCTGGCCAATCACTGCTTTGGCCTTTGGAGAACAATCCAGGCCGACTTGGCCAATAGGCATGGCTGGTCTCTTCACCGGGGCTTAACTGCCCATCACAGAGGCCAGCGCCCTCCCAGGCGGGACCCCAGCTGCTGCGGGCCGGGCAGCTGCTCCTGGCGGTCCAGTCTTCCTCGGAGGGAACTTGAAAAGGTTCACTCTGAGTGCAATGAGGGGTCTCTTTCCCGTCTGTTCCCTGTCACCCCGCATCAGTTTCAGGTCAGGAATGCTAAAAGAAAACAGGGCACATAAGCATTTGAACTCAACCTCACTTTTCCAAGGAGCAAACTGACAATTAGGACCAGGGCCTGCATCAAAAAAGAGCAACCCAGCATGAAGTCCATCTAATTAGTCATATGAACAGAGAGCTTCCCCTCCGCTTCCTCTAGAACATACGCTTGTCAGATCTGATAAGGGAGGCTTCGCCCCCGACATGCTATTGAAAGGGGACTGGGTGCAGGTAGCCCCACGCAAATACCACGAGCGCCTCTGTCCGGGCCACACATGTCCCTCAGAAAATCCCTCTTCGATTTCCTTTTGGCCTCTTCAGCTGCAAATGAAGCTGTGGAGTGAGGCTTTTAATGACCCTGCAGCGATGGACCCCCAAAGAAAAGTAAGCACACAGTCTTTGGTTCAAAACCCCCACCTTCTGAATACCTCGTCTCATGTTAATGGGAAACTGAACAAGATGAAGGATTCAAGGTGAAGGCTGGACATGGTCTACTAATCCTGGGAACTGGATTGTTTAGGCTCCTGCACTTTATAATTCTCTTCCCTTAAAGAGTCTGTGTGCCACGGAAGGTCACCAGGCCTGTCATCAGAACAGATTAGAGGAGACGTCCACACAGCACCTTGCTCCAGGCATGGCAGAAATAACTCCCCCGCTCTGGAGGGACCGTCCAGCCCCAGACCTTGAGGAAGACAAGCTCTACTAGGTATGATATCTTGCTGCTGCTGCCTGGATTCTCACAGCACAACGGCCTGGCTTTCCGCTGGGCGTCTGCCTTCTATTCATTTCAAGTGTTGACTTTCTGGGCAAGCCACATCTCTCTCTGCAGGCAGCTCCTGGCCTGAGCACATTGTGGTCACATGACTAGGAATGTGACCTGAGTCACGTATTTTCTCGTTTGGCGTTCCCAACCATGCATATGAAACAATTCTTTCTACTGGAGCTGCATGCACATGCCTACGCTTTTATTTTCCATTCAGTGGTGACGCAAAGTTGCGTGCGGCGTGCCCGGTAGTATAGAGGTTGCCCCTCACTTTCCTAACTCTCTCTCTCTTTCTCACCTGAGAAAGAAACTCTTGTTTTATCGACTAGCCGGCTTCGTTATTTAGCTAGGTTATAAAGCCCTACGCACTCTTCAAAACCCTCTCTAAGGAGCCTTCCCACACAATGTTCCCACATGACCTCCCATGTCCTCTAGGACATGTCACCTTCCTGTGACCATTTCCTTCAATGCCCAGCTCCCCTGTGTTCCTGGGAGACCAAGCCTCTGTTGAACTAGCTGCACACCCTGGACACCTGGAGATGCTCACCTTTGCACAGGCAGGAAGAAATGGAAACTGCCACACACAGGCAGAGACTTCATTATTGCCACAGAGGAATAGAAATTCTATACGCTAAAGTTTCTCCATAGTGCCGCCCAGTATTTAGTAAAAGGTGGGCTGCATGGACTTGCCCTAGGAGGGTGACTTACCCAGCCACAAAGGCTGTCATCATGCAGTAGCCAGGCTACAGGGACCTCTCGGGACAGCATGAAAATGGATGGAGCTCCAGGGCATTGGGTGGCTCTCCGCCTCCCGCCCCTGCTGCCTCACTGGCCCCAGGAGAATGATCCACCTTGAGGATGGACCTTCGTGAAGAGACAGTCACACCCACTGCTCCCACCCACTCACCAGTCACTCGGCCTCCCGCTGCACCTGTCTGGCTGCAGCTCCAACTGCTCTCACAACCTCTTCTCCTGAAGGCCACCGATTGCCCACCTAATCACTAAATCCAGTGACCATTTTCTTTGATGCATTTGATGCTGTTGGGCCCCCTTTATTGTCTTGAAATGCTCTCATCCCAAGACTGTCCTTCCAGGAGGGCCCCTGCCCCGTCTGCCACTCTGTGTGCACCTCCCACCTGTTAGTCACTTAGCAGCCCTCTCCGTTATCAGATCCGCAGTCAAGGTGTCCCAGTGCTTGTGTTCACGTAAACCCTTATTTTACTTAATAGTGGCCCCAGAGCACAAGAGTACTGATGCTGGCGATTCAGATATGCCGAGGAGAAGCCGTACCGTGTTTCCTTCTAGTGAGAAGGTTAGTACCATGCAATAAGTATTTTGAGAAAGGGAGACCACAGTCACAGAATTTTTATACAATACATTGTTATACTTGTCTGTTTTGTTATTGTTGTTAATCTCTTACTGTGCCTAATTTATAAATTACACTTTATTATAGGTCTATATCTATAGGGAAAAACATAATATATATAGGGTCTGGTACTATCCGTGGTTTCAGGCATCCACTGGGGGTCTTGGATCATTTTCCATGTGACTAAGGGGAGAATACCTTAGATAGTATAGACGGGGTCAATAAAACCACCATGGCCCTGACTGGAGTGGCTCGGCTCGTTGGCATCATCCTGCAAATCTTAAAAAAAAGCCCACAATGGACAGTAATAAAATATTTTAGATACTGGAAAATATTACCTGTGTAATAAAAATAGCATAAGCCATAATTATCTTATGAGTGATATAGCCCTTCAGGTCATTATTAATGGTTACCATTTATTGAGCATCTATTAGATGCCGGGGACTATATTACATTATCTCACTCATCATTACAACTCTCTGCAGTAAGTCTTATTATCCTCACTATACAAGTAAGACAACTAAAGTTCAGGGAGGTTAGTTAGCTTAATCACAAAGGTTCCATGGCTGGCAAAAAATAGAGCCGGGGTTCAAACTCTATTTTATCCTAATTTTATGTTCTTTTTAATGTATTGTTTACCATTGTTAATTATTATATTTTTACATTATAATATGAGAGTATATGAAATGTGAGGGTGGCCTAAGAAGAGTATTTATTGCCCTATTGATCCATAAGATTGATTCATATAAGTAAATTATGTCATCACTTAACAACCAGCTTGTTTCACAAAATACCTTTCTTGACCACCAGAGTTGATTTAAGTTATTTATTTACCATGACCACAATATTAAACAGAACATAGCAGTCTGTCTTAGGTCAGTTTATAAGTCATACAAAAAATAGTAATTCCTTTAATTCATAATTTTTCCATTTATTAATACTTACTGTTGGTTATAGGAGGGAGAGCTGGATCCAAAATGGTAGACTTGCTATATAAGCAAGACTTGTCTTTGAATGATGTTTTTAAAAAGTTTTTTGGAAGTATAATACACATATAGTATAGTGCATAAATCATATGTGTATAGCTCAAGTAGCTTTACATGATTATGCCTCCATGTAATGGTTACCCAGATCAATATATCAATGTCTACGGGGAAGCCTCATTTTATTGCACTTTGCCTTACTGCACTTTGCAGATATTGTGTTTTGTTTTGTTTTTACCCTTATCTGAGGACATTTTTTCATTGCTTTTAGAGAGAGCAAAAGGGAGAGAGAGAGCAGGGAGCAGAGAGAGAGAGAGAGAGAGAGAGAGAGAGAGAGAGATGGATGTGAGAGAGAAAACATCAATTGATTGCTTCTTATACTCACCCAGACCGGACTTGGTACATGCCAAGACTGAGGATCGAACCCACAACCTAGGTATGTGCCCTGACAGGGAGTTGAACCTAAACCTTTTGGTGTATAGGATGATGCTTCAACCAACTGAGCTACACTGGCCAGGGCCAGATATTGTGTTTTTTTACAAATTAAAGATAAGACCCTCCAGCAGCAAAGAGGTTACAATTCTCTGAAGCTCAACCAATGGTAGCATTTTTTAGCAGTAAAGTTATTTGTTAATTAAGGCCTGTACCTTGCTTTTTTACACATAATGCTATTGCACACCTAATATACTACAGTATAGTGTAAACACAACTTTTTATATGCACTGGGAAACCAAAAAAATCATGCGTATCATTATATTGTGATATTTGCTTCATTGCAGTGGTCCGAAACCAAACCTGCAATATCTCCAAGGTCCACCTGGAGAACATTTCACATTGGTCATGCTTGAAGTCATCTAGAAGCTTGACTTGGATTTGAGGATCTGCTTCTAAGCTTAGTTGTTGGCAGGAGACTTCAATTTCCAGCCACATGAGCTTCTGTATAAGTCTGCTTATAACACAGCAGCTTGCTTGTCCCAGAGAGAGAGGCAGAGAGAGATCAGAGAGGGAGAAGCAGAAAGAGACAGAGAGAGACAAGGAGATATGAAAGCTTCAGTACTTGATAACCGAATCGTGGAAGTGATACCCCCTCACCTGTATTGTGTTCTGTGGTCACACAGGCTAACCATGAAATAGTGCAGGCGGGCACTACACAGGAGTGTAATGCCAGGAGCAGGGGTCACCGGGGGGCCATCTTGGAGGCTGGCTACCACAGAATCTACAATCAGTCATCAGGAAAGATCAGTTTCCCTCCCTTTCTAATTTTGTATATATAATTTTCACCAAAAAAGCTGAGGCTAGGAGGGGAAAGAGGAAAACGGAACACAATGTGATGTTAAAATAGTCAGGTAACTGTGACAGTCTTGGTTAGCCTGCTTTCAACTTTCCCAAATACTTTTTGTTAGAATTTATCATTTGCAAAGAGGAATTTTGTATCCTGTATCACTTGTATCTCACAAAAGTACCACAATTAACTAGAAGGGAAAAAAAAAATACCATGAAGCCTGCAGGGCAGACATTTTTCTCCATTTTTCGAAGGCGACCATGTCTGGGGCTCACGGACCTGCGGAACTGACTCAGGAGTCAGGAGAATTTGGTTGTCTGGCAGGCTCTTCACTACACTTTGCTGCTTTATCTTTGAAATGTAAACAGATCCCAAATTCGTTTGGTTTTTGTTTTAAAGCAACACCTTGTGAAGGGCCTAAGGTGGTTATTTTTACTGGTGTAACATCACTAATGTAAAATAAGGCTCGTAATTGGCCTCGCGGATTCTCTTTCTAAAGCAATAGTTAAGTGGCTATCTCCCTTTTAAGAGGGCCAGTCTTTGTACTTAGCAAATCCATGTAATTTATTCTAAGAGGTCTAGGGGGATTTTCATTTTCAGGTTTCTTTTACTCTGGGGCCTTTTAAGCTGGAAGGCTAATCATTCTGCATTATGGTAAGCTGTGAGTCAAGAATGGAAAGCCCTGTGGATCCACCACCCCCAACCCTGACAACTTAGGCATTTAGCGTGGTTGTTGTGGGTTTGTTTTTTAAGGAAGATGTTGCTTTTCTCCATCACCATGATTTGATTAAATAAGAGTTTAACTATTTAAGAGCCTTCGAGATAGCCCTTCAAAAAGTCATCATCATTCACTTTGACCTACTGGTCAAACAGTTGGCCAAGACTGAAATATTCTAGAAGCTTGACTTGCATTGTGTGTGTGTGTTGGGGGGGGGGGTGAGGGCGGTCCACTTCTAAGTTTATATTTCTTAGGAGAAGAGAAAATCTTTTAATGAAAACGAAAATGCCCTTCAGGGTCCAATGAGAAGCAGCTAAAACTGGAATGAATAACAGATTGGTCACTCCTCGGGATGCCCAGGACTTCTGGGCAGACTTTGAATGGAAAGGTCACTCGCAGCCGCTGTCTCGTTGCCCACGGACCATCCGCCTGCTAGCAGTCTGCAGTACTGCCAGGCCCGGATTATATGACCAAGACAGAATTATGACCCCGGCTTGGAGTCACTGGTAAGTATAAAAAAGAAGAAAACAAATGGTGCTTTTCCTCTCAGGTAACCCACGGTATTGTGAATGCTGTTTGAACAGCATGTGACATGCCACACATCACAACGCAGATCCCCTACTCAATTCAGGGCCAGGCTGTCCTATTTCCACAGCGGCTCGAGCTCCACCTCTCTGGGCCCTCAGGTGGGCTGCTCCCTGGTGTCCGGTGCTGAGCCCTGACTCACGTCGTAGAAGCCCCAAAACCCACAGCTGGTAAAGATTCCCCATTTGCTCCCTTTTTTTTCCCCTTGGCACTAATATAAAAGCTGCGTGTGTTTGGAAGTTTATCAAAATTAGAAACAAAGGTAAAAAAATCAACCTGGATGGCCATCAAGGGAAGAACGAAGGGAAGAAATAAAAAGGAAGGCGACAGAAAAAGGGTTGAATGGAGTTTTCTAGAAAGTTTGCCTTGCCACTAAATGCAGAATAGATAAAAACCCAACCCTGCTCTTTAAACCTATCTGTGCATAACATAGATTCTGCAGGTCATAAATGCATAGCTAAAATGGGGGGAACGGAGGTTGGTACCAGTTTGCCTGCAATCAATATTCCTAAATCCCTGCCTTTACATGAAATCAAGATGTTATAAACAACATTCACTCCCTGGAGATTAACCAACAACAACAACAACAAAAATCTTTATACTATAATAACTAGATGATTCATGGCATTTAAAAAAACATAGTATTCATCCTTTGTTGAAAAAAAACCCACCAGAGCCCCATCAGCTCTGAAGTCAGTTGCTTGGCTAATACTCAGTCCTCTGTGAATTGGTCCCTGAATCTCTGTTACAGCATCTACATCAGGGTTCTCAAAAAGAATCAGAGTAAGAATCTGTTTATTTAATAATGCAAATCCCCCTGCAAAAAACTATTCTAGTTCAAGTCAGGGTGGAAGGGGCAGCAAATTTTTTCTGCAAACAACCAACTAGTAAATATTTAGCCCTGGTAGGGCACGTGGTTTCTGTCACAACTACTCAGCTCTGCCTGCGTACTATAAAAACCGCCAGTCAGCCTGGGGTCTGCAAAGGATGGTCCTTGGGCCAAACCTGGCCAGTCACCTGTTTTTATACAGCCCAGTAGCCAAGAATGATCTTTACATTTCTAAGTGGTTCAAAAAGAAATCAAATATTTTGTGACGTGAAAATTATGTGAAATTCAAATTTCTGTGTGCGTAAATAGAATTTTATCAGAACCCAGCCACATTCGTTTGCTTACATACTGTTGATGGCACTTAGGGTGTCACAATGGCGAAGCTGAATAATTGTGACGGAGACCACATGGCCTATAAAGCCTAAACATTTACTGCCTGACCCTTTACAGAAAAAGTTTGCCAATCCCCGCAATAAAACTTTGTGGGCACTGAAATTAGAATTTCAAATAATTTTTACATTACAAAATACTATTCTTCTTTTGATTTCCCCCCCGTTCATTGGAAAACGTAAACACCTTTCTTCGCTCTGGGAATGTATAAAAACAGGCAATATCTGGAACACCCTGTGTTCTGCAAAGCTTCAATTCGGGAAACACAATCCAGGTTTCCTGAAAAGAAAAAAAAAATCTCCTTAAGCAAAGTTTCCCAAGCTCGAATTGGGCCAATAGGCATCTCATTCTTCCTCAATGAAGTCACTCCTTTGCTGGCCTCAGTCATGTGGTTTGGGAGGACTTCCACTAGCCACGGACCCCAGAGGTAGAGCCCTGTGTTGGGTAAGCCAATTGGTGCACCCTAATCCTTTGATCATGGTTTTGGGTTCAAGGCACATGATCCTAAACCAGGGCCAATGAGATGTAAGGACATTTCCTGGACTCCTTTCCCGGCAGGTGCAACTGAAGGAGAGAGACTGTTTCCTAACGGGTGCAAACAAGGAAGGATGTAGCCATGAGACCTTCTGACAGCCCTCTCGTGACCCCAGGGATGACCTGGCCTAAAAATAGAAACAACACCAAGAAGCGAGAGATGAGAAATAAAGATTTCCTTTGCATCTTGGATCAGATGTCACCTGAAATTATACCTAAAGTATTTATTTAAGTGGGTGGGCCAACAAACTCCTTTTATGTTCAAACTAGATTGAAAAGAATTTCCAATTATTCACAATGTAAAATCTTAATCGATGCACACATGCTCTCAACCCAGCTTCCTTAAAATTTTGTTCCAAACACTTGCGTGTTATCGGGTTATGGGTAAACCCTTACCCCGCCCCCCAAAATAAAACAGCAAATCAATCCTGCGGGTCAGTCAACCTTCAGATCCAAAGATGACTGTTGTGGAACCCAGATGCCAAGAAACGCCGCTGGACATCAAGTCCTTAATACCGACGGCAGGATTCTTAGTTTCGTTCCCTGGCTGGGGCTAAACGAGGCATACTGCAGAATTCAGGGCGAATTCCTAAAGCAGTTGTGCACCCTTCATGATCGTCACCGAAGACCCCAAACTGTGTGGGCCAAGGCTCAGAGGGTGTTTTTGCATAAATGCGGGCACCAATGTTAGATAATGAAGCCACTTTCCCACCCCTAAGGAGAGCTCCTGACAAAGGGGTCAGTGTTCATTCAAAGTCAGGCAAACTGGGTTCAAAGACATGACAGCAGCATGAGTTTGAGTATGCCGCTCTGGACCTCGGCTTCAGCTTTCAATTTCCTCATCTGTAAGATGGGAAGGGCGAATTTTAGTGACCCTGCTGGTCTTTTCAAACATTCTGAAATGTCTCGGTCTCTGTTGTAATAATTTAAGTTAAGCACCTCGCCTCCGACAGTGCCCTCTGTGTAACGGGTTTGTGTGGGGTGAGGGTTGGTTGGAGGGGGGTGGGGGCTTGCTAGTGGCTTTTCTCTTTTCAGGTTGCACCGTGTTGGTCATGCTTTCCCAATATTCACCCTTGAAGGAAACAACAGACATATCATATCCAGAAGCCACCCTTTCCAGTTAAGGGCACCGTAGGAAATTATGAAAGTTACGGGTTTCAGTGTGGGACTTTTTTATTCATCACAGGGCTTCTCAAAAGGGGTGGGAAGGTCTTGTTTCTCTTTGCCCTGGTCAAGTCCAAAGCACAATGAGGCCAATAGGAAGACTGCAGTGCCACAAGGACTTGGAGTTCAGGAATTGCCTGGAACAAATGCACATTCCTCCCCAGTGCTGCCACCCCTGTGAGGTGTGAGGGGCCCTCAGTCCAGTCACTCTGGATGGAGCCAAGAGAGACACAGGATTCCTCCGCACTTTGGCATCAAGTAAACTTGGAACCACACACTGAAAACTTACTGTTCAAAGATGTCACTTTTTTTCAGAGTGTTTAAAATAAATAATAGTCATTTCGAATAAAGCCTCGTTTCTTTAATATTTCCAAATAATTTGGCTCACTGAATCATCACAAAAGCCCTGTGAAGTAGGCAGTATTCGTTATAAAATAAAGTTTATTAAACTTATTTTACAATGAAATGGTGTATATTCAAGTACCTACCACATAGGCTTTGACATATACAGGTCTCACTAGATGTCATACAATACAGGTTGGGTCAACAGCAGGTGTACAGTTGTGCGTACATGAAACGCGGAGTTTGTTCTCGTATAATCATGTATTAATCATTATATTATTTTCCTTACGAACAACTATAACCCTAATTTTGTCCAATCCTGTGTAACTCAAAGTTATACCATATGAGGAAGCATACACTCCTTTCCTTTCACAGAGAGGAGCTTGTGGCATGAAGGAGACATGACTGACAAGAAGGCATCCTCAGTAGTAAAGGTCCTCATGCCGCCAGCAGGCATTTATTGTAGCCCCTACTGCCGGGTGCATCGGCAACTAGAAGCAGAGAATTTTCTGAAGTTTTCTGTTTGCTTTCCTCTAGATGGGGGCATGGGAGCCTTGGAGAAAGACAGACAAGAATTCACACCTATCCTCTAACCACCTGTTCGCTGTGTGATTTATAGTAAGTTACATGACCTCCCTGTGCCTTAGTTCCTCATCTGTGAAAGGGGGAGGATCCAGTCTGATGATACAGGTAGGGTGCTTGGGCTCTTAGCAGGCAGATACGAACACTGGAGATCAGCTAACCATTATAATGAGCTATTCGCCTTACGTGTTATAGGAAGAAAGTCATTCTAGAGGCCAGACTAGGCTTTGGGGGAAACCGAGAGCTGGGTCTGGGGTTGGCTGCCATTCAACACAGTCCTTCAGGCTCGGGCTGTGTGCCCGGCACATCCCACTTAAGGGCCATTCACAAACATTCACTACTTAGAAGGTCACTTTAATAATTAGTCTGGCTTTGCTAATTACACTTTACTGATTAGAAAGGGCCGCTGACAATACTGGGGATGCTGGAGTACTAATCTTTTAGCAGCCATCGGAAAACAATGGTGACTGATTTTGCTGTTGAGCTTTTATCTTTCAATGGGCCGTGTCAATAGGGCATTGTGATGGGAATACAGAGAGGAAGCCCTGGAGCCAGAAGACGCTGTCGGGCGATTCACGCTCCGCCCCGCCCCCGCATTCAGCTCTAAACCTGAACCTCTCGCCCCACGAGTGCCCCTTAGGATCAACTGGCAGGAGCCTGCTCGTAGCGAGATTTTTGATGTTAAACCTGAAGGCTGTGGTTTGTAAAAAGGTGTTTGCTAATAAACAACAATTAGTTTGTGCTTCAGGAGAGCCTGCTCTGTGCTCAGCACCTACAAGAATCTGCTCCTTAACACGCAGAGAGCCCATCTGTGCAGGTGCTAGTGTTCTGTCCATTTTACAGCTAAGGCAGGTGAGGCACAGGATGCAACAAAATGTCCAGAGTCACACAGGTGGCAAGTGGCAGAGGTGCAGCAGAACCCAGTCAGTCGTGAATAGGACCAGCAAGCCTGTAAGTAATCTTTGGGCTTCTTTTTTGAACTATTCAACTTTGGTCCCTCCCTTCACCTCCTTTTTAATAATAATTTTCTAAAAGCCTTTAAAAAAACAGATACAATACTAGTATAATAACAGAATAACGGTAGTAATAGCACCATTTGTGCGTGTTAGCTCCACCGCATAACACTCAATGTGCATCTTTTTAGTTAATTTTCACGATACTCATGAGTGAAGCACCCATTTTACAGATGAGAAACTGAGGCTCAGAGAAGTTCAGTGATTTGCTCCAACGCCACAGAGCTAGTAAGGGTCGAATTGGGAGCCAGGAAATAAAAGTCTAATAGACTGTCGGCCTGAGAAAGGCTGGGTGGAAACGGCCCAAGCCGCCGCCAGACCCCGCGCCTCGACCTTTTCCCCAAAGCGCTCCAGAAGCGCCGCAGCTGCGGCCCGGGCCGGCGGCGGTCTGGGGGCCCAGCCCCCACCCTGCCCTGCGCTAATGGGGGTAAAGCTCGGACGGCGCCATCCTGCAAGCCGAGTCTGATAATAGCTCTGATTAAATGGCAGGACAGCCAAGAGAAGGCCCCGCCGCCGCCAGCAACCCGGCCACCGCGCCGACTAAGGAGGGACCGGCAGTGGCGGGGGCTCTAACTTGGACATCTGCGCCCCAGCCCCAGGGAGGGAGGGCCAGAGCCGACAGCACAGCCTCTGCCCTCGGGTCCTGGGTGGGAGTCGCGTGTGTCCCAAGGGAGTCCCCGAGTGCCGCGAACAGAGAAAAGGGTTTGGGTCTGCCTCGCCAAAAGTGCAGTATTTTGCAGGGACCCCGACAGCGTCATCCTGGGAAGTCTTTAGAAGTCAGAGTCCCCTATCTAGAGTCACCAAGTGGGGGGACTAAGTGGAGCCGGGCTTACAGCGCCGTTGTCCCCACGGTGAAGGTCTGGGACCGACGATGGCTACTAAGAATGGGGTAGATTGGTGGGAGAGAACCAGCGATTCCCCGAGGGGAAAGGTGTGAGTACGCCCTGCAAGTCCCTGGGCTCCACGCATCTGCGCCTTCTAACTGCGGGAAGAATCCCCAACTGTGGTCGCCGCTCCCGACGCGCTCTGCAGGCCCCAGGGCACCGTTCACAGCCTTCCTCTTCACAGCTAGGAAAACTAAAGGCTCAGGGCAGTCCACGCAGCTCAGGGTCACCCCACCAGCAAAGGACAAATCTGACTTCGAACCTCGAAGACTTGGCAGGCTGTCTCCAAAACTTGCGGGCTCACGGCAGTGAGCCGCACAGACCCCTCCAAGCGACGTGTGATCCCCAGGCCCACCCAGTCTCCGACTGCCTAGCTGCCTCTGGTGCCTCCGCGGACCCCGCAGCTCACTCGGTAATTACACCCATTAAAGAAAGAAAAATGTACACAGGCCGCCGCGGCCCGCGGTCCACGTGCCACACCGAAAGCTCTTCCTTGGCCAGCGTTTCTCCTTTGCCCGCCAGGACTGTGGACGGACGTCTTCCCCTGTTGGGCGGAATAAAGTCCCTGGTCCCGGTGGGCAGACAACAAAGACATGCACGTATTTCCGAGCTCTGGGGCTGTGATTTACAAACACACCAAAGAAATTCAGCCCTCTCTTCCAGAACAGGAAACCAACCAAGTTAGCGCTACAGTCCGATATGGGCTGGAGGTTAAGGTTGAGGAACAAAAATACTGGGGGTACAGGACCCAGGTCGCCTCCCACTCCACGATGAAAGTATCCGCGTGCCTTTGAGCAAGTGAGTTAGCCTCCAGAGCCTTATTTTCCGCCCCTTTAAAATGCACATGCTAATGCTACCCAACTGACATTATTATCAACACTCCATATTTCTTGGACCGCTCAAGTGCAGCGCCTGACACATATTAAGTGCGCAATAGCTCTTTGTAATGCTTTGAAAAACTAGCATCCAGAACTTGAAATGTACTCAAAGTGTCTTCAACCTACGTGTGAGCTAACAGGAGAAAAGGCAGCGGAGAGGCCCAGTGTGGGCCTCCAGCCTTTCCAGCGAGGTGTTCACCATAGAGAGGCGGTGTGTTGGAGCATCTGCGGGGATCCCGCCCCTCCTTGCAGTGGCCCGTGAGCCCCTTAGTGAGACCCCGGGCGTCCCACCGACCCGAGAAAGAAAGTTGTGCCTTACTTTCCTTGAGTGTGGAAACTGGGGCTCTTGAACACACTTCTTGATCATATCTCATTTGTATCATCCCTAAATCGAAAAGGAGGATTTTTTTTCCAGGTCTCAGAGTTGGCTAATAGTAATGTCTATGAAGTCCTTTGCTTTCACTGGACTTAATCTTCACACAAACTCTTGTTGTAGATATTGTCATCAGTGCCCATATTTTACAGATGTTGAAACTGAAGCAGCACAGCTTGCTCCAAGCCTGTGTTTCCGATGCCTGACCCCAACACTTTCCTCTGTAAAGGGTTTTACTAGTTATTTGTTCTGTCTTATTTGAATTTAACATTAAGCCATTATACCCCTACATCCCCAGAGTCCTTTTAGCTCAATGTTGAGGAGAATGAATGTGTATTTTTTTTTATGCCCATGCTCTTTTATACATCTATGGCTGGGCTTTAAATCCTTGACGGGCAGGGATCATATGCAAATTACCTAACCCCAGCCCCACCCCCATGAGCCAGTGCCTAGTCCAGAGTGAATGAATGCCCCACACAGCTTAAGTTTGCTCTCTCTGCTCCTTGTTTCCTCACACCTTTATCACAATTTCTATTTCTTGTGGGTGTTGCATGCTTATTAAACTGTCTCCCAGCAGAATGTGAGTTGCACGAGGCAGGAATTTTAGGTTTCTGATTGCTGGTCTATTCCTAGAAACTAGCACAGTACCCCACCCAGAGTATCAGGTAATATTGGATGAACGAACAAATACTCTGCACTCTTTACCTTTTATTAGGTGCATACATCTTTGTTCCCTTGTGCAATACATTTCTCAAGTCGTCTGGAGCAAGCTGACATTTGGGAACAGGCATCAAAGCCCTTACTGGGTATATTTTGCCCTTGGCAGGGAATAAGATGAGCTTCCATGGATGGCTTTTGGGGTGACTCACAATGGGAGCTGGTGGCAGAGACCTCGGAGGGCTACTTCTTGCCTGTGTCTTCCTTACCTTGATCTTCCAAACCTCCTCAGGCCACGCGGATAGGTTATAACCAAACAGCTCCATTCCGACTCCTGAGAAGCGAAGGCAGACTTAACCCAGCATTCCCCAAATGCTGCAATCGCTCTTAGTTAGGTGATATCTCCAAGCTGGCGCTACTTTGTGGGAGGAAGGGCGCTGCTGGCAAGACAGCTGTGGTCGCTCACCTACGGAAGTTGTCTCATTTAGTTTTGAACTTCTTTTGAAACACCTTAGAAATTGCAGTTCAGGAAGCACTGTCAGGCCTGTCTGGCTGCAGCCTGCCCTGTCCACGCAGGCACCACGAGTCTGCAGCGGAGGGCTGGGCACCCGCCAACAGAGTATTCACCCATGAGCAGGGGACGGTCCTCTGTCCGCTTTCTACCTCCTGGTGGGAGTTCCCGCTTAATCAGTCCGGCGCATGCGTTAATGGGGAGCGTCGAGGCTTTAGAAGCTAGAAATTTGCTTTGCTGTCCCCTCTCTACTACTTAGCATCAACGTGATTTCGAGCAAATTCTTAACCCTCCTGACGGGGCCGGGACTAGGGTGAGAGCACAAAATTTAAGGGGAGGCAAAAAAAAAAAACAAACAAAACAAAAAACACCTCCCTCAGTAATCAAGAAACAATATTTTAACGCAGTAATTAAAAAAAAGCAAAACTCATGCAACAAATTCACGATGGACAAAATATCTAAGCTTTAAACAGAGACAGTATCCGTCGGCAGCCGGCGGTTGGGTGGGGTGGGGTGCAGGCAGCAACTGCCCAAGAGGAGGTTTGGAGAAGGAAAGCGGGAGCACGCGTGGAAAAGGAGGAAGGGGGCGAGCGGTGGTGGAAAGCGGTCTGCACCCCTCGCTCGCAGGGTCGGAGATCTTTCTTTGCTGTTCTTGGGGTCACGCTGCGAGTTTTGCACCCAGATATAGCGCACCGCTTCCTCCTGGATCACCAGGCCTGGAGCGCGAGAGCGGGTCCCTGCATTCGTGAGCTCTTGGAGGAAGAACTGCGAAGTGAGTGGTCGTGGGGTGGGGCGGGAGGGTCACAGCCCAGAGGGAGCACCCTAGGAGAAGGCTCTAGGGCTCCGCGCCTGAACTCTGGCCCGGAACGAAGGACTGTCTTGCTGTACGAAGAGGGGGAGGCCCAGGGCGCATAAATTCGCGGTACCCGGGGTCCGACCTAGAGTGATTTTTTTCCTTTCACCACCTGAGGATAGGGCCCTAGAAATGGGTGCAACCTGCCCTGACCCACACAACATTCCTTTTCTCGGTCTGACAGCTGGGCGTGAATGTGAGGTCCCGGGCGGAACGTGCGCGCGCACACACACACCATCCGGGACCGTCAGGTGACAAATTCGGGCCACGCTGGTAGAGGAGCCGATCTTTGCCTTGGCCTTACAGCTTGCATTGGGCGAGGACGCCTCCAGAGGCCCCTCCTGGAGTCCTCCCTTCTGCGCCAGTTCCTGCTGCCTGGGCTGGAAGGGGCACATCTCGGGGACCACTTGGGTGATCAAGGAAACTTAACTGACACCGCTAAGATCTGAGTTTGAGCCTTGGCCCGTGCTCCTCCGAGGCACGGCTGGGACCCGCCCTCTACGCGCGCGGTGAGATCCGAGTCTGCGCCGCGCGCTCCCTGCCTGACGCGGCGACGCGCGCTGCTCTCTGAGCGCAGCTGGGACGCGCAGCAGCAGCCTGCGAGCAGCTGCGACCTCCCTCCCCGCCGTGCTTCAGGAGTCTTTTCTGTGCGGCAAGCCGAATTTAGAAATCCAAAGACTCTGGGGCCCATCACTCTGCTTTTAAAGCGTTTACCAGAAAGAGCGGAGGAGAAGCCGGGGACGAGATGTCGCGCCAAGATCGCGAGTAGCTACCCGCGTGCTGAGAAGCCGGTCTCCTTCCCCACCTCCTGTCCGGCGTTCACCAACTGGTTCTGAATGGCGCCCTAGGTCCGGCACCCGGTCCCACCACCGCAGCGCAACCCTCGTTCCCAGCGTCAGCAGGGACGTCGGTGACACTAGCCAGGGACTTGTCCCTGCCGCTGTCAGCGAAGGGTTCTGTTTTAGCTATAGTTAAGCTAGGGATCATTGGCCCAAAGCGGGAAACCTATAACTTCCAGAATAGTTTTCGAGGTCGACTAACTTTTGAGTTCCACGTGCTACAAATGAGAATTTGAAAGGGTGGCGTGTATAAGACATCTTCCAGTCTTCTATATAAGCGAAGTTTGTGTAGTCAAATTCAGACGAATAACCAAAATTTTAAATTTCTAAGCTCCAAAGTTCAATAGGATTTAAATAGTGTCCGTTACCACCCCGTGACCCCAATTCTCTGCACACATTCCAAAACTGTCTACAGCTGTGCAAAATTGCAGTTCAAAAATTAAATGCTATAACAAAATCCTAGACTTAATGTGGTGCTTATATTGGGGTGACTTAAGGTTACTTATGGTTTAGGCACTTTATGCATGTTACCTCATTAATCCATAGAACCATTTTCCACGTAGGAATATATTCTTGGTCCTATTTTAATATAGATGATGAAACTGAGGCTTTAAGAGGTTTAGGGAACCAACGCGAAGTCTCAGGGTTAACCCGGGCTAAAGTCAAGATTCAAAGTCTTCTGTAGTCCCAGGCACCTTCTGGTGTCCGAAAGTGTCACCTGCCTATCTGCCATCTGCCTGAGAAAGGGCCTGGAGGGAAGCGTTAATGGGGTTGCTTTGTTCCAACCTCTTCGGTGGCTTTACCTGTTAACCCACCCTAATGCATGGGGTTGAAGGGACCTCAGGATTCGGGCTCTCCACTTCAGGATGTCTCTAAGTCACCTTTTGACAGCACCTCTCTGCTAAGCACCGGTTCCCTGTTAGTTTGTTTTTTCTTTTTTTAAATAGCACGGCATATTGATTTGCAAAGGCAATAAATCTAAGAGAAGGGACACTGTGCCCCTGATAACAAGGTTGTAGTATACATTTTACTGCCATGGTTTCAACACCCAAAAGATGCATAGTTTGTTAGGCATCCCCAAACGGCTCACCTCTGGAGCCCGGGGTTTGTTTCAAGTGGCCTTTTAAATTTTTCTTGGTTTGCCGCCTACCTCCGAGCGTGCTCGCTTTGCTTTTGTTTTTGTTTTTTGTTTTTCCCTTTCCTCTTACCTGTAATAGGATAAGTAGCCAGAAGTTCCCCACCTACAAGAGACTGGGAGCAGGGCTCAGGCTGCGTGGACAATTAGAAAAGAAAGTGGAAAGGGCTGGGGGTAAGTCAGCTTCCCACCTGCTCTGCCAATTTTTCTACAAATATCCCCATCACGATATTATTTAAATTCAGTCTGAACCATTAAGACAATTAAGATATAGCATGCCCTCTGTGTAGAAAAGCAATGGCAAGTTTTTAAAAAATTGAGGTATAATCCCACAATAAGTTTTTGAAAACTAAAACCAGCAGACAAGATCTTTGACAACCAGTTAAAGCACATATAGTTTTAGACTGTGACATCATTCCCATCACCTACCCACCCCCCTCCAAAAACAAGACAAAAAACAAAAAACAAAACAAAACAAAACACACCACCACCACCACCACCAAAACGCTTGACATAAATCTTCCTTCCTGGCCAAATTCTAAGCATCTGAGACAGGAAAGGAACCAGTGTGCCCCTTACATTCGAAAGATAAATGTCACTGTTGTATTGAGATAGGGTTAGGGAGGGGGAGGTTTTAGTAATGGAAGGCTCTGAGTTGGGTCGGAGTTGTCCTAAAAGCAGCAAAGGACGAAAACCTCAAGAATGGAAACTGACCCTCTAGTCTTACCGCGGTGTAATGGGAAACCCTGCTGCACTCAGCCAGCGTTAGCTCTACTATCGCCCCGAAGGAAAAGCCCAGAGTAGCTGCGGGGTCCAAGGGTGGGGGGGTGGGGATCAGGACAGTGGCGTGGGGGGGCGGGTCCGGCGCTCAAGTCTACCTTAAGCCGCCTGGGCGGACTGCAGGGAGACACGTGCCCTCCGCCGCGCCAGACTCGGTTATTCTCTCTCAAAAGAAAGTAGAGACGGGCTAGACGGCGGAATAAACCCATTCCAGTACAAAAGCCTATGATTTTATTAATTTCTCCATATACACATACGCATTTTGCATATCGAGATGGATTACTGAAAACGTTTCTTGGTCACCTCCATGCAGCACCTTGTCAAAAACTATTGATAGGCGATGACAAGACAGGCTTAAATCACGACTCTCCCAGATGACATCGTTTTACTTAATAAATGTTCTAAACTTTTGACTTTTAGTTTTTCCCCATGAGTTTAGTTCAGGAGATGGGGAGGGAAGATGAAGTGAAGAAAGTAAAAGGCCGGTGGGAAATACGGGCTGATTTCTGTTCTTTTTTTTCCTTTAAGACCCACCAAGAGGCTCCTTAATCGCCAGACCGACTAGCTGAGAAGGAGCGCAAATATTTACATGTACCGCTCGAGTGTGTGTGTCAGCCTGAGTTTACACCGCTCAGAGTGAAGCGGATTACCCTGTGAATTTGGAGAATGTGAGTTATTCAAGCTGAACAAGGCCAACAGGACGACCCCCACCAGGCCGTGGGAAGTCCGGGTCGCCGCCGAATCTGAGAGGGCAGAAGGTTCCGTGTCCGCCGAGCCTAGGCGCTGTAAGGCTCGCACTCTCCCACTGCGCGTCGCGTGTCCCCGCAGGGTGCCGCTCCCGCCCCCCTCACCGCACCCGTCCCTTGTCTTCCCCTCGGTCGGAGACCCATCTTCCTGAGTCCCTCTCTGGAACACGAACCCCGGGCGAGAGGCACACCGGTGTGCAGCGGAAACCGTGGTTGCGAGTGCAGCATCCCTTGCCCAGTGCTCGCAGCACCGCCTTAGCGCATCATTTGCAGGGCTGCACCTCTTAGCGCCACTGTCAAGCAGGCAGATAGTGAAGCCCAACCAGTATGGGGACCCAGCCCTGGGGGCTACCCCAAGACTGGGATCTGGCCCGTGGGCACCAGCTCTGCCGCGGGCTTGCCTCTCTACTTAGCGCTTCCCAACTTTCTTTTGGAACTTTGAGCGCCGGTAAGAAAAGTATTGGATGAAGCAAAAACTCCTCGAGTCTTCCTCCTGTCTATATTCACGCACTGCGCCACTCTCGGGATCCCAGATTTTAGGTGGCGACAGAAATGCCCCCTCCCGACAGTGCGCACCTCCCTCCCGCCCCGGGACTGCAAGCCCGGGAGGGAGATGGCGGCTGAGCCAGCCTGGTAGTGGCACCCCTTTCCCCAAAGGGTGCCAGATTTGCAGCCGGCCGCCGCAAGAGGCCACGAGGGCGCTGCGCCCAGGGCGCGCCCTGCCTGCCTGGCCCAAAGGCCCCGCCCCCCGCGGCGGAATCAGGAAGCGGTGACGTGGAGCGGCGCTGACTGGCTGCTGGCCGCGGGGATCGGCGCCGCCAGCAAATTAAGGCGCAGGGCTGCGAGCACCCGGGCGCAGTGTCCTCGGTGCCGCGCCGCGCCGCGATCGACCTCTCTGCTGTCCGTTCGCGCCCTCTCAGTGGCGCTTCGCGGGTCCCCGCCTCCCCGCAGCTTGGGCCACTCCGGCTGTCCCCAGCGGGGGAACGGGAGGAAGGACGCGGACGGGGTGCTGCGGATCCCCTGGGCATTGCGCCGCTGATGCTCGTCACAAGCTTCCAGCGGCGCAGCCTGTGGTCTTGCGGCGCGCCCCGGTGCTTGCGCACCCGGTTGAGCCCGCAGTTGGTCTTCTCCGGTCCTCTCCGGCTAGTTCGAAGTCTCTTCGGCTCCAGGGCTTTGCGGTGGGGGAGTGGAGAGGCCAGTGTGGAGCTCTTGGGAGGTTGGGGCTGACTCATCTGGAGTCCCCGGCTGCGCTGTGATTGCTCTCGGAAACTTTGCGCTGTGTTTCGGTTTTGTCTCCCTTGGGGAAGCTGGACGGCACTTCGACAGGCCCGGTCCCTGGCCAGGACCGCGTACTAGGGGCGATGGAGTTTACCACGTCGCCCAAGCCCCAGCTCTCCTCCCGCGCCAACGCCTTCTCCATCGCCGCGCTCATGTCAAGCGGCGGCTCCAAGGAGAAGGAGGCCACGGAGAACACCATCAAACCCCTGGGTAAGTCGGGCTGCCTGACCGTCCGCGGTAGGCAGAGGCGGTGTCCTGCGCATCCCTCTGTCCCTTGGCCGCGGGAGGCTCGTGAGTGTGGCCGCTTTTCCCAGCTATCGCGCGGCAGCTTCTGACCTTAAGGCCACGGACCTTATTGGGGAGGGTGATGTTGGAGCTTTTTCCCTTTAAGCTCACGGTTTTGCGTGTGTGTGTGTGGGGGGGGGGAGCTTCACAGTCCGTTATTTACAACCGGTTTCGCATCTCGCGTATGCGGTAGACACTCTCTCTACTTGTCTAGAATCCCAGGGGATGTGGGTGAGTAACTTTGTTGGGATAAAAACTTTCAAGGATAAATAATAACGAAACCCCTCCTAAGACTCAACAGGATTTACGATGCGCATAATACCTGCTTGTGCAGCTGAAACCAAGGAGACTCTAAGTGACGTAACAAGAAACTAGCTTAATTTTGTTTTCTCCCGATTTGATAGACTAAACAGGGCCAGTTCTTTAAAACCACCGTCAAGTGCTGTAGAGTAAGCCAGTTCTCCCGGCACGACCCATTTTCTTCACGGAAGCGCTGGCTTTATCGATAAGACATCATTGTATAACTGCCGTCATTTTCAGTAGAGGTTGGCAAAAACATAAGCCAGTAACCATTTTCCAAATTCCTCAACTTTTAGCTATACTGTTTATTTAACAACCTTTACCATTTATAGAAGACTCTAGGCTCAGAGTAAAGGGAGGAAAGGGATTATGTTCCCTTTAGCACAAATGAATTATGTGGGAAAGAAACTGCCGGAAATGTGTTTCAGCGTCCCCGAACAACTGAAAAAGAGGTCTTCTCATCATCACCTCTTGGGGCCCCAGGAAATAATTACTGCATATCCTGATCAGCTGGTAGATCTAAAACAGTGAAAAACATCAAATAGCAAACAGGGTAATATATTTTTTTTACCTCTCCTCAAATTTTCCTTCCTTCTCCCTGTCCTTCCCTACAATTTAACATCTCACATCCAAAATAATAATAATATGTGAGATGAAGCTGTAGGGATGAAAAATAAGGGGCCTGGGCAGAGAGAAAAGAGAGAATTAAAATCCCTGTAGCAACTCAGGACCCAGGAAGGAGAAACCAGGCGGTCTCTAGAAAACATAATGTCAAAAAGCCTCCCCTCCAAGACTTCCCCTCCCTTTCCCTGGTTTTCCCCACCCACCCTCCCGTCTAAATCTAAACCAGCCAAAGAAATGAAAACAACCAATCAAACCTCAACTGGTCAGGAAAAACAAATTAACCACGTCTTCCAAAGTTATATTTGGGGGACTTCCCTACATCACCCACTCGTGTCTCAAGGTCCTCTGAGTTCTTTACAGATGTCCCCATCGCAGTTTGGTAGTTAGCAGGAAAGGCCAATTTCAGGTTATAATTCTTGGTAGAAGTACAGACAGTGGACTGGGAAACAAGCCAGCTTCAACTCCACTGTCATTTCGGTGTTGCTTCCTTGTCTATGTATTTTCCTGAGGAAAAAAATACCTATCTGAATTCGAATCTATAGGCCTGTTCCCAGCTCACAGAACCACCAGCCCCCTTCCTCACCGCACATGCAGTCTGTAAATAAGTGACCCTCTGGAAGAGCCAGAAGTCACTCTTGTCACTTTTAGAGGTCAGTCCAGCAGAGCACAATTAATGCCAAGGACTCTGGAGAAACACCTAAAGGTTCTAAGAGAAAACGTGGTGTGAAACCTCCTGAGATGTTCAAGCAAATGTAGGGTGTCTCCCGATTGCCCACTTAAACACAGAGTCTATTTAGAAGAACAGCCTCAGACCTCTAGGGTATTTCTTTAAAAAATTTTTTTTGAGATATAATCAACACTAAACATTGTGTTAGAGCATTTCTGAATTATTTTCTTCTTCCATTAGTTTGGGGCTTAGGGAGTTTACATTTCTCAATAGTCAGAAAATGACATTTCCAAGGCTACTTGTTAATTGATCATTAAGACATTATGTGAATGTGCTTCTGAAAGTATTAGTAGCAAATAAAATTTTGCCATGGCATGAATCCCAGGTCCCTTGCTTTGAATTTGAAAATATAAGGATAAGATGACTAATTTGACAATCCTTTGTTTAAAACATTTCCAACAGTTGGATCGTTATTGTAAAAATAGAAAAGGTAAAAATTTTCTGTTTCCTGCCCTAAGTCAAGGAGAAATACAGAAAATAAAACACTTTATACTACACACACGTACACACACACTTACATTTAGAGCTTGTTTCAATTCCTTGGGGGCACTTAGAATAGAGTTGTTTGGAGGTCAGTTTCACATTGCAGATTCAAGTAGTTTCTTTTTTAAGGGATGCCAGATAATTGGGATAATTACAAAAGTCCCCCTGTATTCCATCAAAGTGACTGGTGCAGTCCCAGGCCCTTATCAGCTGTGGAGGAAAATATTTGGTTCATGGGCAGTGGTATTCCAGCCTACCGGTGGATGGCGAAGCCGTTCTCCTGCTTCAGTGTGCCTGCGAGCTTGGTTTTCTGATTGTTTTCCTCACTTCTAGGACCTTTTGTCTTGAAACGGCCCAGAGCACACGCTCCTGTGATTTAATAAGCTAAATGCTAGTCTTTCATAAGATCTCGGGCTGAGAGGTACGTTGTACAAACGCCCTAATCTAACCTCGTAAAGCCTGGGACACAGAGAGGCAGGCAGAGAAGTGAAGTGTCAAGTGTTTTGTTTTGTTTCGTTTTTTTTTACCACCTCTCCACTCTCTCCCACGGTTCAGTTTTCTATAGGGAGGGCTCCAACAGGGCCAGAGAGCTCCTCTCCAAGACAGGAAAGGGCTCATGTCTCTACTCCCCTGGCTGTCAAAGAGGCAGGACTGGCACCGGGTCCCACAAACTGCGAAGTCTAGACCGCGTGAGAGATAAAAACAGGAACGCTTGCTTTCTGTCCATCAGGATTGACCACCACCTTTCTGGTCCTAACATGCTTATCCTGCAGCGTGGGTTTCAGAACCAGTGGTAACAGACCACGGCTCTGGAACTCACTCATTTCATTCAGCAAGCAATTGGTGGGTGTGTCTCTCCATGGGACTCGCAGGTCTGATTTAGAAAATGATGCGTTCTCCGTTGCCTTCCTGGAGTTTCTGAGCTTAACTTTTCCAAGGTCAAACCAGGCACCTATTTTAGCCGTGGTGTTGTCCTTCCTGCATCTTTGCTGGATGGCACTGGCCGTCACTGTCCATTCTCTTGCAGAACAATTTGTGGAGAAGTCACCCTGCGCCCAGCCCTTAGGCGAGCTGACCAGCCTGGATGCTCACGGGGAGTTTGGAGGCAGCGGGGGCGGCAGCAGCCCACAGCCCTCTTCGCTGTGTACGGAGCCGCTGATCCCCACCACCCCCATCATCCCCAGCGAGGAAATGGCCAAAATCGCCTGCAGCCTGGAGACCAAGGAGCTTTGGGACAAATTCCACGAGCTGGGCACAGAGATGATCATCACCAAGTCTGGCAGGTAGTGAGCGGGGCCTGGGCGGGTGAGGAGTGGAGGGTGGGGATGTGCTCTGGGTGACCGGGGGCGTTTCCGGGAACTGGGTGAATCCCTCTGGTCCTGGGACTCAGAGGCAGCTTCACTCAAGGAGGGCTTCTTTCCATCAGTTTACTCTGAAAACCGCTGCTCAGAGCGATTTCCAGCCTTTCGATTTCTCCAGATCTAGCCGTGGGAAAACTCACCTCGGTCTTGATGAGAAACGCACAGGGACCAGGGCTCTCAGTCCCCTGCAGCCTGGGAGGTTGGGGGTGCAGGCGCAGCACCCGGAGGGTGGGAGGGACTCGAGCCCAGAGTGCTGGGCGGGGGCTGCATGCTGCGAGGGAGACGAGTAGCTTGCTTTCTGTGGGCCTCCATCTGCAGAAGCCTCCAGCTCCCATTACAAGGAAAAGTAAAACCTGGGTGGCAGAGTGAAATTCCAAGCGACCACATTCTAGGTAGGAGGGGGCGCTGGCTCCGCAGGCCCCTGGCGCCGCAGCTGGGCTGGCTCCGGGCGCGCAGGAAGCCAGGGTGCCGTAGCTCCCAGGGCCTGGGGCACAGGCTCCGGAGGTCGGTGGCCCCGGGCGCCTGGTCGCTCCAGCCCTCAAGGCTCTGGGAAAATACCTCCAGAGTCCCCCGAACCCAACCCGAGAGCCCCCCTACCACTCCCTCTCTTTCTGTGGCAGGAGTGAGTTTTCTCCCAGTAACGCCAGGAAGTCGCAGGGCTAGGCTGGCTCCCAAGACCCTTCGGGGGAGCTAATGGGCTTGCCAATACGCATAAGCTTTTCCGTAATCCCAGACCTGCAGGTATTCCGATGAAAAGAAAAAACAGAAACAAAAACACAACTTGCCCCCAGCCTTGAGGACTCTTGTAAAGGTGACACTTAAAATTATCTAGACCGTCGGTGTCTAAATTCACATCTCTGTGTCTTTACAAGAAACAGAGAGGGCCCCGCAGGGAGGGGGTCCAACCCTTCGCTTCTATCTAGTGCGGGCAGCTCGTCAGTCAGGCCTGTTCTCCTTGTCTCCGTGTCAGGAGGATGTTTCCTACCATCCGGGTGTCATTCTCCGGCGTGGATCCTGAGGCCAAGTACATAGTCCTGATGGATATCGTCCCCGTGGACAACAAGAGGTATCGCTATGCCTACCACCGGTCCTCCTGGCTGGTGGCTGGTAAGGCGGACCCACCGCTGCCCGCCAGGTTTGTGTCCCCAGATTTCTGCCCGACCAAAATGCACATGAACTCTGCTGGGAGAAGGTCTCCGGCCCGGCTGCTTGGAATTTTCCTCGAGTCTGTTTTTGAAGCCCCGGGCTCTGGTGGGATTCCAAGCCCAGACACCCCAGGAGTGATGGTACAAACTATGGGCTAGTCTCTGAGAAAGGCAGGGTTTGTGCCTGGACAGGGCATTGTCTTTCATTTTACCTTTCCTCTCAATTCAGTTCAAAGTTTTCCTTAAATCGCAGTCAGTCAGAATATTGGTTAGAGATCAGAGCCCATTTCACACGCACAAATCATTTCTCGTTGTCTACTTAACACCAGACAGAATAAACCTACTGAAGAAGTGGTTGTCCTAAAATCCATTTTTAAAAGAGCATTTTACTACAGTGCTTACTTAGAGTAAATATTCATTAACATGTAGTTATAGCTGCACATAATAAATATCATTTTGGTAAAATGTGGTTGGTTTTTGTTTTTGTTTTGCTGTTTTTTTTTGCCAGAAACGGCTCAGAGATTTTAATTTTAAAGTTTAAGTGGATGAATATATTCATCACCAGGTTAACTTTTTTTTTTTTTTACATGAAACATTACTCAATTAGTATACTGGGGATCATATATGTTTACTTTTGTGCTATTCATTGTAATAATGTTTTCCCAGTAGAGCCCTGTTTAAAAATCACACATGTAAACCTTTATTATTGCTGCTTTGCCCAGTTGAGCGTGGAGGGGGGTCCGGAAAGG
Source organism: Mormoops blainvillei (assembly GCA_004026545.1). Classification (NCBI taxonomy): domain Eukaryota; kingdom Metazoa; phylum Chordata; class Mammalia; order Chiroptera; family Mormoopidae; genus Mormoops; species Mormoops blainvillei. The sequence goes on from PVJD01004657.1 coordinate 89,401, forward strand.
GGAGAGCATGTGTTTGTTTGTGTGAACACTAGCAGCTGCAGTTACAGGAATCTAACTGCATACTTCAATGCAATGGATATTAGCTGGCTTTTTTACATGTAGGGTTCTAAAACCAAATCTCACAACTTTTAAGTTGTTTTACGACACATTTCTTTTTTTTTGGTAATCCATCGAAAGGTCATCTCAGCTAAAAATTGATTTAAATATAAAGTTTTAGGAACTTTCGACATTACAGTTGGTTGTTTGTAAGTAGGTAGTCTGGAGTCTTAGTCAAGGCACAGCATCAACACAGACGATTTACACATACAGTTCAGACAGAATATTGCACTAATTTTGTAGCTGGTCCCATTATTGAGCTGACAGTGTGTGAGATACACTGGACAAGAGATGGCAGAAGACTCTCAGAGGTTTCCGTTTCCACAGGAGACCAGGAAGGACATCATCCCAACCCTTCCAAACCAGTACATTAAACACATATGACATGACTAAGACAAAGAATTATTACTCATCTTTTAATTGAGCAAGATTCATCAGTTTCCAATGGATATTAAAATGAATATAATTAGCATTTTCTACAATTTACTACTAAATAGCCGCTTCATATTTCTCTCAAACTTTTAAAGGAGGGAGGGATTTTAGCAGATTCCTAACCTCCTTTTTTTTTCCTTTAAAGTCTTTCCTCTAAGAAGTTAATCAATCTTACTTAGCGTATGTTTTCTTCCTATCTGAAGGTATGGGGAACTGGTGCAGGCCAGCAGGCCTTTGGAAATATGACATGCTTTGTTTATGTTACTAATCTCTTCTGGTTGCAGAAAGAAAGCACGTACCAATACACTATCTTAACTGAAGCCTGTGTCAGCTATTGCTGGAATGTTAAGTCCCAGGGACCGTGAGAGGGGAGGAGCTTCCTGTATGCTTTTTCATTCATCTTAGTTCAGCTTATTTATATTGATATTAGATAAAAAATGCTTAGTGTGTTATAGGATAGAAATGTTCTGGATAATTTAAGCAACTATTCTTTATTATTATTAAAAAAGAAAGAGCGCTATATATTTTATAGCTCTGTAAAGGAAAAGGAAGGGGCCTTGGTAGTGTGACCATTTTTTTATCGACAGTGCAAATTCCTCAGGGTTCTAGGTCTGGGACACATTTTGTTTTAGACTGACCTTCGGCAGTCAGCTGTTCCTAATCAGAAGCAATACTGCGTGACAATATCATCTGATCATCATAATGGGCAAGACATTATACAGGATCTAAAATAATGCTCTATTTTCACATAGGACATTTCCTTTTCCTTAAAGTAATTGATATTTAAGTAAGTTAATTGTTATTGATGTGATTACATCTGGTGAATTGATACTTAAAGAGAGACCATTTCAGCAGCTTCTGGGACGTTAAATATTCTCAAACCTTTTTTTGGTAGGGAGGGTAGGACGAGGTGCTGGTCAGCGAAACAACTGAGCCTATAAAACTGTGGCCTTGGAGGGGTGACACTTGAAAAGCCATTATAGTTGTGTCATTAAAGAATACTTCTGTTGAAAGGCAATTTTGAGCACTCGCCCTAAAGGGGGAAAAAAAATCAAGCAAATAGGCCGGCATACTCCTACCGCCCGTCTGGTTCTTGCATTGGTTTAGTAAGAGCTTTTATTTGCTGTCGACCTTTGCTTTGCTTTGCTTCACTTCTGGTGGGCTTTGTCTGAGCACCTGCACCCAGTTCTTCGGTTCTTCGTCCTCTTGTGTGACAAACCACAACTCAGACTCTGGTTCTTCACATGAACATCGCAAGGAAAAGGTTTTGTGACTCACTTTCTTGCCTTTGCCCCAACTGTAATATTTATGTTTAATTATAGTTATAAGGATCCTATACAAAATCAAGACATAAATAACATGTTACCTATTGAATCAAGCACATTTCCTTCTCCTTTCATGGTTCTATGATCTCTCTCAACTTCAGAAAAGCTTCTGTCAAGTGGATACCAGGATTGGGAATTACAAAGAGCTGTACTTAGTGGGATACTCACAGCAGAACAAATGGACTGTGTTTAACTGGAAAATATTGTTTTGCACAGAGCAGCTGATCGACAGATGATACATGCTTGATAAATACATTTTTCCACTTAGGTTGTTTACAAATGAATACATTAAGCAATTGAAGCTTACTTAGCTTGTTTTCATTCTCATCATTTAACAAGGATGAGAAAAGTAATAGCATTTAAGGTTCCGGGAGGAGCAACAGATTATGAAGTGTGGACTATTGAAAGTTCCCAGCTCGCTGTGTTAAAGTTACTCTGTCTTGTATTTATTAAGAACATAAACTTTAAACTCAGTTGCCTTCAATTTTAAATCAATGGATTCTCTAGAGCTGTTTCCTCTTTTGAATTCTTTATGCCTTCTTTGCTTTCTAGCAATGCTTAACCTAGGAACTTATTATGCAATTAGTATAACCTAATTTTTCTTTTGGGAATACTTATACCAATAAGATTTTATATTTTACAGAAGTCGCCCAGTAGCCTATTCGATAGGAAAAAAAATCTTTAAAAGTGGTTTTCTCAACAGGTAATAGAAAATTTATTAAGTATTACCCCTTTTAGATCGTTGATACACAAAGAAACATTTAGAGGTTTTAGAGTTATTTGGTATTGCTCTATTATTAGATTTGAAGTTATATGGAGTAAACAAAATTCCCTTACATGGGGGCTTTGTGTTTCTTTAGAATCAGAGTATTGTAAATATTTTATAATCCACAGAGAACAGATTTTTTTTAATGCCTCAATAAAATCTCATGATTTTCTTAGGCTGTACGTACACCCCGACTCTCCGTTCACTGGGGAGCAGCTACTCAAACAGATGGTGTCTTTTGAAAAGGTGAAACTCACCAACAACGAACTGGATCAGCACGGCCACGTGAGTACAGCACCCTGGGCCATGCTGGGGTGGAATGGAGGAGTCACCCAGAACTGCCTTCCTCCAAGTCTCTTGCTCCTCACCCCCATCCCTCCCACTCGCTAGCTCTGAATCATTCTGAGAGAACCTTCCTGTATTGATGTTGTTAAGAGGCCATTTCTGTGCAAGAAGGCCCAGGCCCTTCAGCACCATGGATTTCCTAAGGCTTCAGCAGCTGCGTTGTGCTCACACCAATGAAACAAGGAGAGCGCGTGTTGTGGAGGCTGATCTTGGGTTAAACATCTGAATTCTGCCTGTGGTTTACCTGATAATACAGCATAAAAGGAATGGAGAAGAGATCCCCCCACAGGGGCTGCCTAATGTGTGTTCTGTGGAATGCATTCACGTGAGGTGCAGAAGAACAAAAGGGTTTTATGTCCAAATGAGTTTGAAAGCTGTTCACCTACTGCCAGCTTCTGAAGGGCACCACGAGCAGAGTCACGAGTTAACCCGGTCACGCCCCCTCGGCCGTGATAAACGGGGTCTCCTGGGGGCAGATGGATGTTGGCCAGGCCTGAAGCGATTTGTTTGGCTTCAGGTTCAAGCCAACCATTTGAAACGATGTCTAAATACGTTGGGGAAAGTACTTTGTACTCATTATATGCCCCCTTTCTAGAGAGTCTTATGAATCTTAAAGCACAGAGGAGTCTGGCAATTAAAAACAAGACAATATGATGATTCTGAGTTCATCAAAACGTAGAAAAGGAGAAACAGGACTTCAGAGCCCTTATCAATAGTAAATAGAATAGCCACTGACACAGGCCTTTGTGCGTTTGATAAGATTGCTTCTTAAGGAACTCTCTGTGCTCTTAAACAAGGATTTACATAAAACTTCGGCTTTAAGTAAATCTAAGAAAACTTTAGACAGACTTGCATACTCCTTTTTGATGAGAATACTGATTTTTTTTTTTTTTTTGGTCTTAATTGACATAAAGCACATTGCTGTTTCCATAGCTGCTGTTTTTGGGCGTAGACTTTCCGATATAATTATTTATTTCTTCTCTCATTCCCTTTATTTAGGCTCTTGTAACTTTAGGGTTTAGTTTCTGTTGGGTCTGTGCAATTGAGAAGAATTTCAAATCATGTTTCAGAAAAAGATGGTTAAAAGTAGATTAAAGGAATTGAGGTTCTAGATATGGTTTCAAATGGTTGGCTTGCACCGGAAACTAGATAAATCGCTTCAGGCCTGGCCAACATCCATCTGCCCCCAGGAGACCCCGTTTATCACGGCCGAGGGGGCGTGACCAGGTTAACTCTGGACTCTGCTCCCGGTGCTGTTCAGGTGCTGGGGGTAGGTGAACAGGTTTCTGTTATTTCTTCACATGTTGGAAAAGATAGTTGACCTAAGGGTGTTGGCATAATTGCCCTTTTCTTTTTTTCCCCAAAGATCTTTCCATTGACATTCTTTTTTTTTCAGGTTAAGATGTAGAAAGCATCTGAGAGACATTTTCTGGAGGCATGCAATGATCATTCTTAATGTCATCCGTATGAAAGTGTCTTGGGCTCTACTGAAATCTTTGCAGGGAGAAATGAAATTTTGTACTGGTTCTAGTATTTTCCATATGTGAAGCTTTGTGAAGCACTGGGTCTTTCCGGGAAGACTCGGAAGTTCGTTCTGAGACCCGCTGTCCAGAATTTGGCGTGTTTTCCTCTGAGCGCCAGCGTCAGGGGTGAGCACAGCCCTCAGACGCATCTCAGGAGCTCTGGATTCTCGTCTGATTACGAGATTAGACTTTGACAAATTGTTTAGTTCTGGCTTGTTGTTAATATCCATTTTGGCTTTAAAATTTTATTATTTAATGTAACTCTTTGTCACCAGCCACAGCGTGTTCTGGAAAGTACAAGGGGAGGTTTTTAGGTCCTGGGTTGTTTAGCCACATTCTCTGAATTAGTCCTGCCGAAGCCCGTCTCACTCATGCATTTTTAGCTTTATAACAGGAACGCGCTTTACTTCCAGGAACCCGTTGGGAAGTAAGATGGAGCAGAGCCCACATCTGCATTAGTGTCCCTGAGCCCCACGAGGGCCTGAGCAGAGGACCAAGAAGCCCAGGGGTCTGAGGCTCAGTCTGGGGTCCTTTCCCAAAGGGACTGACCTTGGCGGGGGGGTGGAAGTAGGGGGGCCAGAACCTTCTTTAAAGGTTAGGCTTTTCCCGTTTTGTGTGTGTTTGCGTGTGATTTGAAAATCCTGCCTTCTTAGCGGAGTGTGTAATGAATGCTCAGGTATGTTCATATATCAGTGTTTTGCCACTTCAAGTTTATTCCAGTTTTATGACTGAGCACAGATGTCCTGAACTCCCTAGAATACATGCACTATACAGAGAGATGACTTTCTCTTTTTAAAGTTTATTTCAATGTGTTGAAAGCCCTCCTGTGTTTCCGTTACTCCCACTCGGGTTTAGGATCACTGAAAGGTGGCATGTACAAAATTCGATACCAGCTAATGGCCTGGAATGTCCAGTTGGGTTACATCTCAGCACAGAGAGATCGATTCTGTATCAGTTATCCCGCAGTGACTAAAGCCAGCCTGTAGAAACTTGCCTCTGCCATGGCCGTGTTAGCTAAGAAAACACGGGAGCCATTAGTTGCAAACACGCTGCGTGCATTTTCGCTCGGTCCTACCTCAATATTTATGAAACCCCTCCCTTGAGAGAGCTAGGCTCTCTGCTAGGCCCTAGGGGTAAATGGCATACAAGGTGAGACCTGGTATGCCAAGAAAGACACACCCAATTTTGGAGATTTAGGTGGCTGTCTGGGTGGCGGGGCAGGGGTAGGGGTAGGAGGAGATGTGGAAAACATTTCGTATCTAAAAGTGAATTTCGTCACTCAGATTTCATAGTGGCAAATTAATATATTTTATTTAAAAGCTACATGAAAAAACACTGCCTAGTTTACCAGGGTAGGCTGTGATTTCTAAGAGTTGGGCAACTTTTATGAGCTATGGGATGAAAGATGGCCATTACTATCATTCGTGTTTAATTTATAACGGGAAGTCAGGAAGCAACCACCACCACAATAATAATAGAGTTCACGTTTATCGAAGACTTCCTATTTGCTATGTGATTTAGAAGGGTAACATCACCTAGTCCTCACCTCACCCTATGAGGTTAATACTGGGTTTGCATTTAAGAAGATGAGGTTGCCCTGGCTGGTGTGGCTCAGTGGATTGAGTGCCGACCTGTGAACCAAAGAGTTGCTGGTTCGATTCCCATTCAGGGCACACGCCTGGGTTGCGGGCCAGGTCTCCAGTGGAGGACACATGGGAGGCAACCACACATTGATGTTTCTCTCCCTCTCTCCCTCCCTTCCCCTCTTTCTAAAAGTAAATAAATAAAATCTAAAAAAAAAAAAGATGAGGTTGGAGAGAGGTCAGGTCGCCCACCCAAAGATTAAAGAGCTAGAAAGTAGCAGATTCAGTATTCTAATCTAGGTCTACTTAATACCCCACTGCCTTTCTAAATTGTTTAATCCACTCCCTCGCCCCCAATAATAGTAATCTGTCCTCCTAGCATATATAATTTCCTACTTTAGAAAATGTAAACATACATCCTTTGGTCTAACCAGACTAACAAGCAAAAAAATGTTTTAAAGACTTGATTTAAAAATAAATAAACTTATTCTCCAAATGACCTTCCCTGTGTCATATTAGAAAAGATACTTGAAACGCCCTGTATTATCTGCAGTTGTTTTGGTAAAATGTGATTTACAAGGATAACTCTGCAGTATCCTGGGGAAGTGGTTTGCTGTGAGAATGGAACAGGGCAGACCTTACTCCTGAAGCTGAATTTGAAACCACAGACTTTATGGTTCTTTCTCCCCGATTGTAATTTGGCCTGTTTAGCAATATCAATACCTAAAATTCAGTATTCCCCATTTCTTCATTGTAGATCATTTTGAACTCAATGCACAAGTACCAGCCACGGGTGCACATCATTAAGAAGAAAGACCACACAGCCTCGTTGCTCAACCTGAAGTCGGAAGAATTCCGAACATTCATCTTCCCAGAGACCGTTTTCACGGCAGTCACTGCCTATCAGAATCAACTGGTAAGTGCGCCGCTCACAATTTACGTCCTAAATAAGATAAGCAGTTAGGAGGTTCTTTCATTTTCTTGGAGAGAACAGCTACCCGGTACTTAAAACAGTTCACTTTGGAGAGAGCTGTTGAGAATCAGCCCCAGGAGCTCGGCGAGTGTTGAGGCTTGAAGGTCTGCTCTACACCATCTGGTCTAGAATCTTTGTCCTTCTGGGTAGACAGACTTCACTGCCCACTCTTGATCTCAAACCCACCTCTCTGGCTTCTCGAATTTTCTTCTGGAGAAATTACCTACTTTCTTTTCCTCTTCCTGGTAGAGCCTCGTAACATACATAATCATCCATGCACTGATAGCTCCACAAAATTTAGAACATCAGTTTTTCTGCTAAATTAGCACACGTAGTTTAGCCAACTGCCCAAAGCGCTGATGCTTGGATATTTTTGTGGGGCTTATTCAGCTATAAGTTAGGGTATGGTAATTCTAGTAGAATGATTTTAAATGTCTCTTTCGATAAGCTGTAGTATGTAAGCACTGTGTGTTTAATTAACATCACGATATTTAATTGATAATATCGAGTTATATATTTTCTACTCTCTGTACATCACACTTAAAATGTATGCATTTTTTTTTTTTAATCCTAAGGTTTAGTTCAATTCAATAAATATTTATCGAAGTCTTTAGTAAGCACTGGGTGCTGCTCGATACTTCCCTGTAGGTTTTCTGCACTTTTGGTCAGCATAGCCTTGGAGCCTGGGAAACCAGTAGCGTTCTGCAGTGAGGAAGCTAAATGTAAGAGGGGGTAAGTAACTCTTCCACGGTCGAGCAGGGCCGGAAGTAGGATTCCTGTTGCTGTGCTTCAGCCAGAGAAACTCACGTTGCCAGTTTGCTTGACAGGTTCAGTTGCGGGCGCCCCCTCCAGGCCTTTGTAGCTTGCTTTCATGTGATCAGCTGTGGGAAGCCGGGGCTCTTGCTCTCCTCCTGTCTTAAGGTTATAGTTTGGGTTCTCAGCGAGCAACCGCGAGGCGCTGTCAGGTCCTCGTGGGCCAGAGTTGGATGATCAGTTAGAGGAGACAAGGTGCTGAGTCTCTCAGGAAAAGCCTCGAGGTGGAGTCAAAAGCCCGGGTCGCCCTACTCAGGTACGGAGGTGGGAGCCTGGGGCAGGGGTGCAGGCAGCCAGCCGGAGTGGATGTGCGTCTGCGAGGTGTAAGTCCCTGTCACTCCTGTGGGACTGTGAGTGGGTTTCCTTGTGGCTGCTGTTCTGCTGGCGTGTAAGCTGGGGCTAAGGCCGCCCGGCCGGCTTAGGGAATGCCTGCGCAGACCCGATGAGACGCTGGGTGAACGGGCCTTTGGAAACCGTCCGGCACCCTATGAACGAGGCACGTGGTTACTGTTGGACTGTCTCTGGAATGTCCACAGAGGGTCTGTCTCCATTTGCTTTTTATAATGTTAGTGGCATATGTTTTAAGGAGATAAATGAATGCGTAAATGCTATTGTACTAATTATCTTAAAGCATAGAAGCAAAACTAAAGGAAGTTTCACAGTATAACGTCTTAGATGTGGTTAACTAAGTGAGGAGCAGTGCTGAATAACTGTCGGCAGGACCTCTGGCATCACGGTTCATGGGACTAGGAGGTTATTATCTACACAGTTATGATAATAGCTAATATTTGGGTCCTTGCTATGTACAAGGCACCCTTCACAGTACCTTATCTTATTTAATCTTCACAATGATTTTATGTGATAGGGACAACGGTATTTTTATGTCATCTTATATAGCTGGAAAATGGAGGCATGGAGTTAAATAACTCATCCACAGTGACCATCCTGCACCCATTGGATTTGACCCCAGATGGTCAGTGTCCTTAACCTTTAGCCCTTGGATTTGACACCAGGTGGTCAGTGTCCTTAACCTCGATACCTGGTGTCCTCCTGGCTTGTGACCCCGATGGACTCCGAGACTTCCTTTTCAGAGGATTTCAACTCTTTAGGTTCATTTTATCTTTCTTTTCAACAAGTGCTCCCTGCTTACCTGACAGTGTGACAAAAATGCAACCGCCCTAAGCTGACCATCAGATGGCCACTGCCCCTGGCTGCATCCGGCAGGGGCCATCCGTTCTAATGATGTTGTCTCTTTTGATTCTTTCTCACTCAACTTTTTATTGAGAAAACCTTCAAATATGTGAAAGTTAAACAAATGATCAAATGAATCCCATGTATCCCACCCAGATCCAAAAGTTAACATCGTGCCCCTTAACCTCCTCTGCCCCATTTCCCTCTCTGTACAAATCTGTACTCCCCCTCCCTTTCGTCATTTGCACGCACTGTGATACTTTACCTGTAAATACTTCTACAAGTACATATGGACAATAGGGATATTATTTTTGTAACCCCAATATCATCTTTATCACATCTAAGAAAAGTCATGAGACTTGTTCCTTAATATCATCTAAAATTCAGTTCATATTAAAATTTTTAGGATGGACCAACAAATGTCCTTTATCACCCTCTTTCCCCCTCTGAACTAGGATCCACCGAAGTTCGTGGTTTGGATGTATTACCTTTAATTTAGAGAAATCTCTCTACATTTTTTCTCCCTGTCCCATTTAATTCTGACACTAATGCCCTGAAGAAGGCCCCCCTGGGCCCCATTTTGTAGACAGAGGAACAGGGTCAGAGGAGTGAATATGCTTGCCTAGGGTCACAGATCTGGAAAGTGACAGAACCATCTTCTGGGTCCGAACCCCTCCTGGCTGGTGGTCTCACGCTCGATGGCAGGGCCAAGGCAGATACCACTGTCGGTGCTGAGGTTTGGAAACTGAACTTGACAGCGTTGCCAAATTAAAGTAGTCCATTTGTTTGTATGCATGTACCTTTAAAACCATGACTCCTAGGACAATGCCATATAGATACGAAATTCAAGTAATAGTCAAGCAAAAAAGAAGAAAAAAGGAATAATAAAGGTTTGACTTGGCTTTCAAGCCAGTTTTGAAGTTGTTTATATCGTAAGACCAATCGAAATTCATGTTTAATAAACATATATGGGGTGAATAAATCAGTTTGGGGATTAATATTTTCTTTAGTCCTATGCAATTTTCTAAAGTTATCCTTGATTCTTTCTGGGCCTCCCTGTGTCTACTGCTTCCTCCTTATCACATCATGTCTGTGTGCTGGCTGTCCTATGACAAACGTAGAATAAAATAAATATATAGAAGTAAATTAAATATGTCCTAAGGATAGTAGAAATATTAGAATTTTTCTCTGCACAAAGAATAGAGAGAAGAGAGAGGAAGAACATTTTAAAACTCCTTCAGGATCACCTTTATATCTCTAAAACTTTAGATAGGACTACTATTTTTATATCCATTGAAAGCTAAATCCAAGTTTCCAACAGAGTTGTGAAAAAGCGTCTTATTTATTGTGGCTGGTAGTTTTATTTATAAGTAATGAAAATGGGACTTTTTTACTATTTTTTCTCTGGGTTTGGCAAGGAAATGATTGCATTTGTCTATATTATTAGATAAAAGCTAAATACGTTATACTTTCAACAAACTATTTTATAATTTAAGATTTAAAGGTCATACATTGTTTTTGAGCAGGCAGACCACTGCTGTAGAGTTGAAGTGCAGGTCAGGTTTCATTTTTAAATGCCTTTGGACAGATCTTTTCCTGATAATTGGAGAAATGGTCTCTGAGGGCCAATTTCACCTTGCGGCTGGGAACCCCCTCTGTATTCAGAGACCAGTGATGTCACACGGAATGTCAACCACTGGAAAGGCCCCCTTCTCTCTGGCACAGCTGCCCTCCAGTTGTGCACCCATTTATTTACAGATAAAGGACATGCTGAAAGAGTGAGTTTTTGGGGTAGGACGTGCATTGGGTTCTCCATTATTAACTCAATGGGTGTTTTAGCCTGCATCAGTGCCGTGCATACATGCAGATACGCACCAAACTGCAGGATTTCTTCAACACAAAGAGCTATCCTTACTTATTAATGCTTTTTCCTCACCCAGTGAAAGACATTGCTGCTTTTAAAATTTAGTTTCGAATTCTAAGCCATACCTGTGGTTCGGCTGATCAAGACTCCGCACGTTACGTGTGGTGGCCGACCGTGTTGGGGCCCTCCCCTCTGACCAGGGTGAAATTGCTCAACAGTGCCACAAGCTGTAGGTATTCTGTATGAAGGAGAAGCCAGACACTGGCTGTCTGATTCACTGTCTGTAACCCAGACCCCTTCCTTCTCTCACCAGTTCTCAGATGGGTGGCTTCCTCCATTGTCCTGAATCTCCGAAAGGGATGCCACACTGTATCTTCAGGAAGGAACTTCTAGAGAACTGCTGGTTGTTATTTAGATATCCATGGCAAAACACACCTGCCTGACCTTTAAGAATGCACGATTACCTAGAACGTTAAAATTTTGCTACCTAAAAATTATTTTTTCTTAAGACAGAAAACCAAATAAAAATGTTTTTTATGTAAACTGAAGCACAGTTTCATTCAGTCTGGTAAGAAGATGAAATCATACTCCTGACTGCTCTCTCTGGAACCGAAGTTCAACCAGTGTTTCCGGGTGATTACTGGGGACACTGCCGTGGATTCAGAGTCTAGTGCTAACACAGGGAGCACAGTGGGCGTCTGGACTTGAACCCATGGCCCTGTGCTGCTCACCAGTACTCCATAAAACCCATTCACGATGAGGATGTTAGCCCGCGCCCCCACACCATTTTAGTAAGAAGACCCTCATCCCCTTTTTTTCTCCAACTTCCAAAAGCAGTTGTTTTCCCTGGAATTAGATAAACAGTCCATAGAGAAAGTTAATACCTGGCTATTGTCTTGTGCTCCTTTTGTAACTAGTATACTCAGGGGGAATCACTGTCAGAACCAACTGGTTAATCAAGTATCTGAGACCACTTGTACTAGTCTCTAAACTTTCTTATAGCTGGAAGTCATATCAAAATGTAAAGAGAAAAAGCTACCGTTGCTACCCCAGGGGCTTATGAAGGAGGTATTTAAGATATAGGAAGTAGAAAGTTTTTGTAAAGAAAGAAAATGCCAACAGCATCTGAAAATGGGTATTGAATTTAATTCACCTCGTAATTCAAAGTGGAGGCAGTAAGGTGTGGTGATGCCGGATGGACCACACATGCGTTGAGAGTGTTTATTCTCCACGACAGCTCTACGGGCAACAAATACAATTTCCACAATTCTTTTCAGGGACAAAGTAGATCACAAGTTGTTCTTCGATTATAATGGAGAGAGAATACTTTCTATCCTTTTAGTTTGTAAATACTCAAACCAAGCTTAATAGGTTCATATTTTAGAGGGAGGGCGTAAAAGGACTTCTTTCAAAGTCTTTAGTTTTTCTTGATTTTTATTCTAGTACGTATTGGTTTTGGGTGCACAGTGTAGTGGTTCGGTAATTGTATACTTTATGTAGTGGTCCCCTCGATACTTCCAGCGCCCTAACTGGCACCATCCGCTGTTACTACAGTATTAACGACTATATTCCCTGTGCTTTACTTACGTTCCCGTGACTATTTTGTAACTACCAATCTGTACTTCTTCGCGCCTTCACCTCTTCCACCCAGTACCCCAACCGCGCCCCCATCTCTGGCTCCCGCCAGTCCGCTCTCTCTGTATCTATGAGTCTATTTCAATTTTGTTTGTTTAGTTTGTTCTTTAGGTTCCACTTATAAGTGAAATCATATGGTATTTGTCTTCCTCTGGCGGCAGAGTCCTTAGTTTTTCCAGCAGAAGTATCATCTGCCATTGTCTCCAGAGCATGTTGTTCATTGGTAAATGCGTTTCCTTTTAACTTTACCAACGAGTAATTTGAGCTTAAAGGGGGCTTCCCTTGATGGCTCTGTTTCCCAGCTTCAGTCCAAGATTTCCGCCTGGGTCTGCTTCACCTGGAACATCTCGAATGCTCCTGGGGATGTGGTGCCACCCTTTGCCTTGGAACCCACGTCATCTCCGTTCTGGCCAGCTGTGTGCCCCTCTGCGCACTCCACGCACTCCAAGTCCCATTAGGGCAGGGACTGTGTGTTCGTTATCTTTGCACCACCCAGCATTTCAGAGGGCGTGATAAGTAACCAATCTCTCTAAGTATCTGTTGCTGAATTATGGCGAAAGCAGTTGCATGAACAATAAAGCACTTTAGGAATATAAAGTATTTTACCTTATAATTATCCAGTAGAAAGAGGCACAACTCCTGTCTTTGACTTGAAAACCCTGTGGATATTATTCTTGGAGTATAATGATTGTTTGGGCTTTAGAAGAGGTTTATAAATTTATTTCAAACAAATAAAAAGTTTCTCCTTTGTCTCGAAAATTGACCTTCAGAAGTAAATCCTACTCTGAAGGAATGGCTCACACAGACTTTCACCCTTTCGGGATTCGTGGCCGTGTGCGAGAGAAGGTTCTCTCCAGACTCCCTTCGGAGGCCGCCTCAGGGGTTCCTGTCTGTCCCTTTTATGCGCCTCCCAGTGGCTGTTGCTGTCCATTAAGAGCAGATTTCTGACTTACCTAGTTTAGTTCCTTCCCTGGTTTCCATTTGCTGTTAGCTAGGCTGAAAAGGAAATTCGCTAATTTCTTTATGGCTGCTCTAGAGTGAATGTTCATGGGCTATCAATGAGCATTTCTCAGGTGTTGTCAAGTGTCCTGAACATTAATATTATCAAAGAATCAATCTTATAACCTGCCAGCGGTGATGACAGGGAAACGCGGGCTCTCCCGTCAGGGTAGTGTGGGAGTTTCTTCTGTAAACAAGGTGAATAGCTTCTTTGCAGCTTGTACATTGGTTAGCTGACATCAAGAAGCTTGAAAAGGAAAAAAGAAAAAACCTATCTTTTGTATTAACAAAAACAGATTTTAGGTGTAAATGGCTTAAAGTGAACAGTAGATACACTCCGATCCGAGGAAAAGTTGCTTTGGGCAAAACAGCGCTTCAGACTTTGTTGATCATGTGTGCTCCTTACTTTGAAAGAGAAGGACTTGCCCCAACCTACCACTTTTTTTTCCAGGTCACGACTATTTTGTGTGTGTCTTTCTAAAGATTAATGGGGGTTCTCATACTGATGTGAGTGAACCATGACCCTCTTTAAGGGGACGTGCGGTTCTTTTAGCCAGTTCTCCTAGGTTCCTTTCAACTCTGTCACTCAGGAATTTTACCAGCCAAGAGTCTTTTAATCAGCACTTGCGTGCTTGCTTGCTTTATTTATTTATTTATTTATTTATTTTTGCTTCGTAACCTGATTTATTATTCTTCAGAGATGCAGTGCGTGTGATTTAATGGGTCTTTTCGCATTAATATTAATACCCTGGGAACTATGACTGGCGCAGCATAGACACTTAATACTTCAGACCATGATTCTTATTAGCAAATAATTTTTTCCATGTAAGCACAGAGTCTATAAATAACACTGCATTGGTGGATAACCGAAGGCCGACTCATCTGAGTCTAATTCAGTAAGATGGAAGGGCGGACTGGGGTGAATTTATATTCTAAAAGCTCTATAGCCTATATTTATGTCATGTATCTCAATATAGTGTTGAACACGAAGCTATTATTGGCCATTTAATCTTTTTATCCATTATGGTATCTATACGGGCCCGTGGCATTAACAAATGATGTTGCCACGTCAGCAGGAGGCAACGTTCTTGCTTTTACTCGCCGTTCCCCACTTGCTGGCCCCCTGGGCAGCGCCCCCACGCCCCAGCGGAACCCTAGCGTACCACGACTCTCTGAAATACTCCCCACGGCAGCCACCGCCTGTCTCTGTCCACTGACCTCCAGCCTGTTCTCAGATACCTCCTTCTCTCCGAGGCCTCTACCCACATCCCATCTGCCCCCCGCGCCCCGTGAACCCTCTAGCGATCTCGACCTTTCCCACGATCCTGAGAGACACTGGGTATTCCTGGGGCGCCACGATGGGAAATGAACTCGCTCTTTATTTCTGATTTTATTTCCTGGACCTCAGAAATGATCACTGATGTGTGACGTATTCTTCCCCTTCCAGATAACCAAGTTGAAAATAGACAGCAACCCTTTTGCCAAAGGATTCCGAGACTCCTCCAGGCTTACTGACATTGAGAGGTAATGAGAATTTTCTGTTTACTTTCTTTGTCCAGATAAGATAAAGAGAAGAGTGAATTTGTAAGAACACACTCCTTTCAACGCCAAAGCACCGTAACCTCACTGTGTATAAGCGGCACGTCTCCGCCCCTTCCCTGCTCGCTGTGCACCCCGTAGATAGGCAAGTGGTTAAGCTCTGTGACAGCTGCTACAGCCGGATCTGTTCTGTGCTCAAGCCTGAGTGAAGTGGTTTCTTTGGTCAGGACATTTATTCAGCTGTAAAAAATAGGGCTTCTTTGTTATCACAGGCTCAGCCTTCTTGATGATATTAAGCTCCACATCTCGAGAGGCAGTCTGCAGAGAAATGGAATCTCAATAGCCTTTGCTTCCGAACAGGAGATATTTGCCAACATGAAAAATACAAGGGTAGTTTGGAATTTTGAAATTAAAGGAGATGTAATTTAATTCAAGGCACAACTTTGACCTGTAGCTTAGGATGCTTCTGTTTAATAGGAGAGATGTCAGACCTCAGGACCTTTAAGAAGACAAGCGACCATCACGGGCCTGGAACTTACCCCACTTTTAACGTAATTCAGATGGCTCACACTGTGTGGGACCATCTATGTGTTCAGTACCGACTATGTTGAGGTCCATGGTTTGCCCGACAGGAATGTTAAAAAGTGTGTTTTTCAGAAAGATGGTTTTATTTAACATGATTATTTGTATTTCTTATACATACTGTATAACTTACTACACTTGTTCTTTTGTGTTTGCGTGAGAACATTTAAGTGCTACACTATGAGCCCATTTCAGTTATGCAGTAGCACGATGGACTTTAATCGCCATGCTATGCATTAGATCCTCAGACCTCATTTGTCTTCTGTGCTTATCTTTCGTGTGGCCTGAGGTCTGTATCGATGGGTGGGGTGCCAAGCACTAGCCCTGTGTCTGATCGTATCTCCAAATCGTCCTGTTATTTTCCTACCAGCGGCGACACTTTGCCACACTCTGCGTCCCCTACCCCGTGGTCACCTCTTCCCAACCTGTCTTGGCGACTCCAATGAAAGGAAAATTACATGTTTCGGCAACACCTGTCTGATCCTTCCCTCGGCCTTCCCACGTGGTGGAGCATAGGGGCGTGGTTTTAAATGGGGGGCGGCAGATATAGAGGCTCAGTGGGGAGGCCGAGAAGCCAGCAGGAGAGGCTGAAAGTTGACAGGAACAGTGGGATTTGAGTAGAGAAAAGGAGCCTCAGTTGGAAAGCTTCATGAGTAGCTGGGGGGTGCCGAGATCAAGGGATGAAACTTGAGCTTGTGGTTGAAGATCCATCACAGAAACGGAAAAGGCAGGCGGGCAAATAGGCCCTGAGACCCAGCTCAGTGAGCTCGTGGCATCAGCAGTGTGGGTAGTGAATGAGCCCGTGTACAAAGGTTACTCTCAAGAGGCGTGAGCTTTTCCACCTGTTTCTGGAGTGTCAGAGGCTCTGATGCAGACTGGGTTTACGCCGGTGGGGTTATAATCAGGGAGCCTTTCTCAGCATTAGTCAGGTGTCAAGTAAGAACGAAGACCGTGGCTCAGCAGGGGCAGTGGGGGTGTGCTTTCAGAGTGGGCGCCATACCTTCTCTCTCAGATCGAGGGCGCGCATGCTCTATTGGGAGACAGAGTGAAGGGTTTGAACCCCAGCTCCTTTGAGCCTTTTGCTGGCTGAGGGACCCTGGAGAAGTCAGCTAACCCCTGAGTCTGCTGTCCTCATCTAGAAAATAGAGAAACTCACCGTGCTTACTCCATAGGTTTATTATGAGAACCAAGGCATTTACGAAAGGAGCTTATAAACGCGGGTTCCTCCGTCTTAGGAGATGAGCATGGTTTTTCCCCTTCCAAGTCTACTTCTAATAGGCTTCATAAACTACTCCAGGGGTAAAACTAGCCCCTTGGTTGCGCAGGTGCTCATGAGATGGGAGGGCCCAGGCCGACTGCCCTTTTAGAATGACAGATTGGACGACGCCTGCGACACACTTTCCACTTAATGAGTGAGCATCCTGATTTCAGGGGTCACGCACACGCACACGAGGCTAAGTAGCTCCGCATGGTCTGAGGGCCAGGAGAGCATCTTGGGTCTTAGCTGGAAGTCTGCAGCGTGACCCAAGTAGTGTGAAATCGGCCATGGTTTAGGATTTCATTTCCAGGTATTTAAGTCTGAATTTTTCCTAAACAGCCTTTGGGGATGGGACAAATCAGATCAATTGATCTTTAGAGACCTAAAGAAATTGCATTAGTCTGGAGTCAGTTACTGCACTAAACCATCTAGTAATTGAATTGCTCCTTGTGACTGATTGAAAGCAGCCCTATCTGTAATAAGACGGGGAAGTCTTCTTTAGAAGGGATCTGAGGGGAAAGCACACTTTTTTATGACACGATGACAGAGTTGGCACTTTTCTAACCTAATTGAATATGATGTTAGAAGTATGTGACCTCAGTGATTTCCAGTTTCCGGGTCCAGATTTACAGCTACTGTGGGACCCCCGAACAAAAATGCCTTTAAGGCTGCCCGCCTTCTCCCTCCAAGCTCATCCTTTTGAGTTCGGCAGCTGCACGAGCTTGTGGCATGCCCTGGAAGGCGTCACGGCTCTCTTGCTCTCAGCCGACTAGGTTCAGCTCAGGTCCTGAAGGTCTCACATACTCCGTGTGTAGCCTCTTCCTCGTTTATGAAAGGAAATCTGCCCTGTCTGCCAAAGCAGAAAGAATATTACTGGAATTTTGATAGGCCTTGTTTTGAATTTATACAATAATCTGAGGGAGAAGATTAATATCTTCACGGCATTGAGATCTCCTTCTAGAAATCTGTCCTATACTTGTCCTTTTACTGAAATTGCTTCTTAGGTTCTCTCGAAGCTCTGGAATTTTCAGCTGTGTAAGTCCCACACCTATTTTCTTAGGCACATAGCAATGTCTGCTAGAGCTACACTGTCCACTTCAGTAGCCACTGGCCACGAGTGGCTCATGGGGGCTTGAAGTATGGACACATAATGTTGAAATGTGCTGTTTATACAAACACACACACACATACACCACTGATTTTGAAGACTTAGTATGAAAAAAGAATAAAAATATCTCGATAATAGCTTAAAAATATTGATTAGATGTTGAACTAATATTTTGGACATATATTAGTTTAAATAAAATATATTAAAATTAATTTCACCTTTTAAAAAATGTGGCAACTAGACTGTTTAAAATTATATGTGGCTCACATTACCTTCCTATTGGATAGCACTGTATTAAGAGGGCTTTTTTTGAGGGGGGAGGACTTGATTTTGAAATTAGAATTTTTAGTTAGAAATCTACCCAGTTTAGTCTGTGAAAAGCTATTGATTCCTATATGTCCCTGGCATCCTGTCATTTTACTGAACTTAAAAAAATTACTTTAAATAATTTTTCATTTTAGTCTGTTGAGTTATGCTTTTAAAAATGTCTTTTTCTTGTTTTATTACACAGACTAAAATTTCCAGGACACTGTTGAAAAATAATGGTGCTAGCATTTTCTCTTGTTTTGGACATATTTAGTATTGCCTCTAGTGTTTTATGATAATATATGGTTTTCACTGGCTCTTGATTCCAGATGGGTATCTTTATCACATTGAGGTAATACCCTTCTGTAACTAAATTAAGAGTTTTCAGTTATCTTGAATGTTACTTGAATTTATATTAAATGCTCTTTTAATATCAAATGAGGCCATTTTAATTACCTTTGTACTTTTAATTAACAATATTACTAATTATAGTCATATTGCCTATGTTGAGCCATCCTTGCATTCCTGGAATAAAACCTGTCTGGTTTGTATCTGTTTTTCCATAATACAGGGCTAGCTTTAATTTACTCATTTTATTTTAGACTTTTTGTATCAATCTTCATAACAGATTTGACTTTGTTTCTTTTTGCCTTCTCTGTTAGTTTTTGGTATCTGATTTCTGCTAATTTGTTCAGAGGAACTAAAATATTTTCCTTCTTTTGTCTGGATCAGTTTAATAGCAAAGATGTGTTTCTTTAATTGATAATTTCACAATCTTGCCCATAAATTCACCTGGGTGCAGTATTCTTTTCGGTAATTCTTCTTTACATTCTTAGTTTGTTCCATCATTTTTCAAATATGTATTTAACTTCTTTCCCACTTAATTAATTTGTCGTAATTCAAATTTGTCTACTCTTATATTGCTATACTTATAAAATTTTTGCTTTTTTAATTTGCTTTTTAATTTAAAAAATTATCTGTCGCTACCACAATATGCTTTCCTCTCTCTTGCATCACCAGATATTTTGACATTTTCCTTTTTTAAAAAATATTTTTTCAGTATTATTTTGTATTGGTTTTAGGTGTATAGTATAGTGATTAGATAATTATATACAAGTGTCCCCACTAATATTTCCAGTACCCATCTGGCACATACATAGTTATACACCCTGTGCTGTACTTTACATCCCCCTGATTATTTTGTAACTGCCAATCTATACTTCTCAATCTCCTCACCTCTTTCACCTGGTCCCCAAGTGCCCTCCCCTCTGGCAGTAGCCCGTCCTGTCTCTGTGTCTATGAGTCCGTTTCAATTTTGTTTGTTTGTTTACTTTATCAAGGAAAAAACAAACTTCTCTTGATCCCATTTGTCCCTTGAGTTACCGACTCTCCCAGTGTTTACTCCTTCTGACGGTAAATCTCCTTAAACAGAGCTGCGTGTGTTCTCCGGTTCCTCTCTTCCCTTTATCTCTTCTACTCTACCTTTCAGACGTTCACCCCCACTCCTCCACCAGTCAGTCCACCCTTGTCTGGGTCACCATGGCCTCCCCATTACTAGGTCCAATGGCCAGCTCACAGTCCTCATCTTACCTGACCTATCAGCAGGACTCGACGTGGTGGCCCATCCCCTCCTTCTTTTCCCTTGGCTCCCAGCCCCCTACTCTCTTGGTTTTTATTCCTCCTCATTGGCTATTTTTTCTCCCTCCCCCTTAGTAGCTCTTCCTCTTGTCCTCCATCCATTAACAGTGAAGTATACCAGGGCTTAGTCCTCGGACCACTTCTCTTCTCAGTCTGCATCTCCTTTTGGTGATTTGACCCAGTTTCATGTCTTTAAATACTGTTATATGCTGACGACTATTAAATTTGCATCCCTGGTTCTGCCCTCAGTAGAGTCAAAGATCTGACTGGCTGTTTCTTTTAGTATCCCCGCCTCCTGTCCCCTGCGGACAGTGGCATCCTTCCCATAGTTCCGACCAAAAGCCTGGGAGTTGCCCCGGCTCCTCCCTTTCTCTCACTGCCCACAGCCCAGCAGTCAGCTCGTCCTTTAAACTGTATCCAGGGGAGTCCCACGACCTCTCATCATCTCCACTGCTGCCACTGCCCTTGTCTGAAACACTGTCATCTCACTCCTACAACATCACATGAATTTTCTAATTGATCTTTCTACTCCACTCTTTCTGCCCTCAAGCCCATTTTCAGTACACTGATAAGATTAATCTTGTCAAAAAATGGAAGTTGGACCACATCACTCTTGCTCAGAACTCTCCAGCAAGTCACCTTTTAATTCCGAAGTCCAGACAAGCCCTGAACCATCCGGCAGAGTGAGACCCCAACCCTCCCAGTTATCTCTCTGAGCTCGACTCCCTTTCTCCTGTTCATTTTTCTCTGAACAAACCCAGCCCCATCTCAGCCCTAGGGCCTTGATGCTTTCTTGCTTCCTGTCCGGAATGTGCTGTCTCCAATGTCTGAATGGCCCAAGGCTTTATCTTTTGTTTCCTACCATATCCCCAGAACCTAGAATAGCGCCTGGTACATAGAAAATATTCAAATATTTGTTGAGTAAATAATGATGTGTCTTTTTTAAAAAAGATTTTATCTATATTTTTTTAGAGAGAGGGGAAGGCGGGGAGACACAGAGGGAGAGAAACATCCATGTGCGGAGAGAAACTTCAGTCAGTTGCCTCTCCCACACCCCAAGCTGGGGACCTGGCCGGCAACCCGGGCATGCGCCCTGACTGGGAATCGAACTGGGCCCTTCTGGTCTGCAGGTTGATGCCCGGTCCACTGAGCCACACCAACCAGCTGTGTCTTTTTAAAAATAACGTACCAGTGATTTATAATATTGTAATATTTTAAAAAATTTTGTCTGTAGCTCTTTGTGTTTTAATAGAAAAATTTAATTCATCTCCAGTATCATGATAGCTTATATTTGATATTGGGTTTTTTTTTTCTTTGTTTCTGCTCTCTGTGTACTTCAGCTATCGTTTTTGCCTTTTATTTTTTCTTTCTGTCTTTTGTTATATTTATCAAATCCCCCTTTTAATTATGGCTAACATTCCACAGTTACCATGTGTCAGGCAGTGGGCTATATACATCACTTTATTTCAGTTATTCTTCAAAACAATCCTAAAAAACCATTTTCATCCCTATTTACTAGATGAGATAACTGAGGCTTAGAGAGATTAATACTTTATTCAGAGTCACATGTTTTGTAACATCTAAGCCTCATACTCAGTTTAGTTTGTATAATTTCTTTTTAATAATTATGGTTTTAAATTCTAAAAGGCATAATCGTGAAACTGATACTTCTGTTACTGTCAGAAATAAAACCACACATTTTCTTTTCTTGTAAAATAGGGTATGTTTGGTATATGAGCCCCCCTTGCACTACCCATAGTTTTGATTTAAGTAATCTGAGAGTTTAAATCTAGACTTTCATTTATGTATCTTTATCTTTTTCAAAATTTTTCTTAATGTTAACATAAGTATCACAATACATCAACCACAGTCGTTTACCTAACTTTGATTCTAGTCACACCCATTTCATTGTTTGTGGCTCATTTCTTCTATATACTCTCCCACTGTTGGAATTGTGTTCTGACGTTATTCTCCGCTGTGGATCACGGTGACAGCAGTGGAGTCCTTGGTTGAGAAAGGGTATGGGGCCCACCTTCTTTATGGGTTCTTGTGTATCTGAGAGGATCTGTTGTCACTGTGTTTGAACCTGACAAGCGCCAGTGTCTTTTTCCTTGGAATTCTTTTAACTTTCCTTTGCCGTCCACCCTCAAACAGTGTGCAATAAAAGCTGATGCCAAACTCATTGCCTTTCCATCCTTGGAAACTTACATTTTTTTCTGTCTGGATAAAAAATGCTTTTAAAAGGTTTTCTTTGAAATTCAGCACTTTTACCATATTTATTTAGTTGTAAATGTTTCTCATTAGTATTTACAACATAATCAAGCCCTTTGAATCGAAAATTTAAGTCGTTATTGGGCTCATGAAAATTTTCTTTTTCTCTTCTCCCTCCTCCCCCTCCTCTCCCTCTTCCTTGCTTCTGATTGATCCTGTCTGTTCCAACCTTATCCAAAATCTATTGCATAAATCTATTCCCTGTTTCTCTTATTTATTATGTAGTACTTTTCATCTCTTATACTTTTTACTGATTTGGGGAGAATTTCTTACCTGAGTCTTCCAATTTGCTGATTTTGCTTTCTGCAGCATCCGGTGTTCTGTTGACTGCCTTTAGTGAGTTCTCTTAAAACGTGGTCATTCTTATTTTGTCATTTCCAACTATACTTTTACACCTTCCAGGCTGTTTGCTTTTCAGGATTAGTAGTCCCTGCTTTAACAATGCAGGGGCTTTGGAAGTCCACTGAAAACTTGAAAATATAAATTATAGACTTATAACATTTCTCCCTATTTCTCGCAATAAGGCTGTTTCAAAACAGATCGCTTGTTCTGCTTTTTAAAATTAGTCTTCTTTTGAATTGCCGAATGCTTTGTAAAGCCCAATTATTTTTCTCCAGCTCATCTATAGAATGGGATGTCTATCTGTGTAGTGTTGGAAGCTGAGATTAATTTTCAATAAAAGCATGTGGATCTTTGTTAAATCTCTCTTAGACCGAAGAAGAGGTGATAATTAAAACCTGTAATTTTGCCAATGTGGGAATTTAATTATTCTGTCTGGTTCGGGGAGTTGTCGCAGCGGACGGAGTAGCTTGGGGAAAGGCGTTTTCACGTTGCATCGATTAAGCCGCTGTCTTTGACTGCAACCAGAAACCAGCTGTTCTCTCCCCACACCCAGCAAAGCCATTTCAGGGCCCTCCTCCAGAGGGGTCATGGTCAGGCCCCCCACCCCCCACACCGGGTCCCCGATATACCACGCGCTGGCCTGGAGCGCTGCCCTGGGGTCCCTCCTGGCCTCCAGCAGGGTGCGCACCTTCTCCTTGTCAGCCGCTGCAAGATCTGCCTTTTTCATTAAGGCCTGCTGCTGCAGGGTGGGCTTCGGGGAAGCTCCAACAGAGGCCTTTTCATCCCTTCCCTCCCCAGGTACCCCTCCTCCTTGTCCTTTGATGATCAGCCTACTGGTTGACGCTTCCCCCAGCTCCTTTCCTGTTTGTGCGAAGATTTCCAAACAGCAGTTGGCGCTCTCCCGAAGTTCCTGAGTTCCCCTTGTTTTCCCAGTCATATCAGTGGGGCAGAGAATTAAATACATAGGCTTATCTCACCATATTGGTTCAGCATTCATACTGAGAGTCTCTAGAAAATATGTTTAAACCGTCCTGGCATTGACTAGAACTTTCAAACGCATGAAATTTGGACACACGCCCAGGGAGAATCAGGCCTTTGTGCTCAGAGCTCAGAAACACTCTTATTAGTTTAGACGAGGAAGGGAGCTTCAAAAAAGAAAGTTGCAAATCTAATATTCTGGGAAATTATGGAAGTTTCATCTCCATCAAGCCACGCAGCGGCAAGCGTTTTTGGCAGATTTGCTAAAGAGGTTCACAGTTTATGGATAATTTCAAGGTCTTTCATAATGACTCAGGGTGCTAGAAAGAAAGTAGCGTTTGGTTCTTACTCAGCGCTAAGCCAGCCTGTAGGGCGTCTGAGGCAGGTTTTAGGTGCAGTGGAGGTCAGTGGGGCCCATCTCTCAGCAGGTACGCGACTCGGAGCAGGGGTTATGCCACCATCAGTCACCCGTTTGGCAGAGCCCGCAAGCTAAGATTGGCCTTTACACTTATAAATGGCTGAGAAAATTATAAAATTATTAATAAAAGCGTTATAAAAGAGTAAGTGACATGCAAAAATAATGCGAAATTAAGTTTTATTGTCCACAAAGTTTTATGAAAGCACAGTTATAGTTTTCAGCTTATACATTGTACGTGGCCGCTTTCATGCTGCAAAGACAGAGCTCAGTGTACCCGACACAGACCACAAGGCCTGCAAAGCTTCAGCTATTTACTCTCCGGCCTTTACAGAAGAACTTTCCTGACCCCTGGCATAGAGCTTTAAAGGGCTGTAGAAATGTTGGCAGCCAGGAAAACACCTACCCAGAAACTTTACCTCCGTAGGATGATTCTTTTTCCGAAATGAAGAAACAGAATTTTATTTCGAGGCCCAGGTGGTGATGCTATCTGACAAAGCTGGCGGGATTGGCTGTCTGCCTACACGTCACCCTTCCTGTCTTTGCAGTGGGGGTGGAGACACACTCTTAGGGTCAGTTTAGCACCGGTCAATCCAGCCAGAAGGAAGAGGACTGAGGAGGATGACGCGTAATGACTCAGAGAGGCGTACTTTTTAAGGTTCTCTGTAGATTTCAATTACCTGTGTTATTTTTGTCTGTCTTCTAATCTATCACGAATACTTGAAAACCAGGTTGAATGGTTTTTTCTCCTTGAGGGCACTAGAAACTTACAAGGCCTTTCGAGAGCAGTGTAAGAGGCCTTTGGGAAAGGAGGCGTTAATGACGCCTAAAATATCGAGTGTGTTGGTGAGGACTTAGAAAATACTTTTTCTACTACATGTGCACTTTAAAATGGCAGAATCATATAACATTTGAAATATGTAAGAAGCAAGGACTCAAACTTTAAGTAAAATGTGAGCCCCCCGCCCCTAAATCCCGCTCTGCAGCCACAGCCTTTGCTCCATGTGCGCACGCACCCTTTTCGAAACCGGCCAACCGGAGTTCGTGCTATTACTTCCCATTAAATTCAGGATGCATTTGACCTGACATCTGCACCCCTTTCCTCTCATGCTGAGAACGCAGTTCTCAGTAACAGTGGAAATGATGGACTGGCCGGTCCTGACTCATCTGCCCCCTCTCACTGTGTCCAGTGCCCTGTGATCTCAGAATGCGCCTGATCACCAGAGCTCCCAAAATGTGGCGCCTCAGAACAGTTTAAAAAAAACCTTTTTGTGGTTCTTTTTTCTTTAGTGTCGGTTCTACTAAAGATTCTGCTGCAGGGTTTGTTCCATTTTGATTTTTCCCCCCTTATTTTACTACTAGAGTGTTTTAAAGTCACTTGGAATCGCCCCTTTGTATAGTTATGGCACTAACCCAGTGGTACACATTTAGATTCGTTTGTTTCATTATGTTTCTGAGTTTAAAAATATGTCTTTTTCTTATTATTTAATGAGTGATTTACATGATTGCAAGACAAATGCACAGAACACGGCTTATTCAAAGGAATCAAGGTTCTACGTCTGTCATCCTTACCTATTTCTTCCTTCTCCTTTTAAACCATTAAAAAAGTATTGTCTATTCTTCCATTGGGCTTTCTAATATAAGTACATACATGTTACATATTCTTCTTCCTCTTTTTATTAGATAAATTTTAACATTCTCTGCACATATTTTACATGTTTACATAGCAATGTACATTAATATTATGTATATGTGCACCTGTGTTATATGAGTATATAACATACATGCAATATATATATTAATATGTTTGGTTTGGTTATAGTATTGCTTTGTTATAAATAGAGATACAAGTCTTTCATATGAACGATTTTCTACTGTGTGACCTTTTCATTAGCGACCTTCTCTGGGCGCTAGTCTTTGGGGTGCACATCAAGATTCTTACTCTTGTTTGATGTTTTCCTTTTATCCCAAGATCTTTTAAAATTCCTACTCCGCCGTCTTGTAATTTTCTCTAGGTTCTCCACTATGAGGAATATCGACACGAATTAGTAACTTCTTTTTCCTTCCTTATACTCTCCCTCTCTTTAAGCATACGATTTGAAATCACATCCCTGTAATCCCAGTTAATAAATATAATCGTAATCTACCTATCATCTTCTCCCCTCCTTCGCCCCCAGTTTTTGAGAGCTTTTCACCTCCTCGTCAGTGTGTTTATCTCACTACACACTGTATTCTTTCTTATAACCAGGGTTTAGTCTCAGTTTTACAAGTAAATATATATTTAATGTCCGTTATCGTATCTTATACCAATTCACAACTAGATTCTTCCAGAAAGGCTCGTGGGACCAATCTCCCTGTCCTTTGCATGAACATGACAGGTTTGCTTTGGCCTTTATTGGCAAAAGTCAGTTTGACTTGGAATAGGATCCTTGCCTCTCCTGCTCTTTCCTGCTGTATTTTAAATGTCGTTCCTTCATTGTCTCCTTGAATAAAGTGTGGCCGTAAAGCTTCGATGACAATCTAATATTCTTTCCCATGTGAGTCACTTAGTTTTCTTTCTGGAATGACCGGAAGATTTCCTTCTTCTTCTCTTGTTCCCAGGGTCCCTCATCAAAGGGCGGGGGGGTGGGAGGGTGGACATCCAGCTCCAGGGGATGATTATCTGCAGCTGTTTTACCTTCAGCGAGGGGCAGAAAGAAGGTGGCATCGGTTCCCCCCAGACATGACTCATTTGCTCCTCTTCTGCCACACGCTTCCTTCTAGTGAGCAGTCTTTGGAAGACAAGACTCTTCTACACTAAATTCTAGAGAGCTTCTGCATGGAATCATTTTTAAGTTGTCAAAAGCGCTGCGGACAACGCTAGAGGTGGAGTGGAGGGAATCCGTGGGTGAAATGAAATGTGAGCCTTACGCGGATTTCCCTTCTCTCCGTCGTGGGCCCTTCCAGACAGCGGGCGCCTGGCACGCCTTTGGAGTGGATGTCACTCATGCTCAGTACTCTCCCCGGATGTCCTGTAGTAGGGACAATTCTTTAAAACTCCTGCTCTGCCTTTGAGTTTTGGCCGTATTCGTCACTTTGTTCTTAAGGCTTGGTCCAGAATGAGACTTTCTGCGGTATACTTTTGTGCACTCAGTTCATCTCTCCTCTGTCCTCACCTTCCCCTACTTGGGTACCTGCTGGGACCTGGGCTTCCTCCTAAGCATGCTGGCTGCCTTTGGACAAAGAAAACACAGATAGTCGGGGCTCCCGAGGGGGTCATGGAATCTAATAGTCGCTGCACAGTTAGCCAGCGACCTAGGTTCTCATGTGACTCTTATAGTCCATCTTTAGAAGGAAGCCAGTAGAGAATATATATGTAAGGGGTGGGGAACTGTACTGGCTGAGAAAGTAAGCAGATTAAACTTAAGCCTAGCGAACAGTGAAGTGGTTATGGCTCATCACTTCGCTCGCTGAGCTCCTTCATCTTTCAGAAATACAGCTCTATTCCAGTGTTGTGGGGACTTACGATATAGATTATACAGCATCCGTAAAAGTGAAATATAATTTCAATGAAATGTGCTAAGAAAAAGCCCCCCCAAAGCTGAACAAACACTTTTATAGGTCACTAGAGAGGCAAGCTACTGGAAAGTAGAAGTACTAAAGGTAGCAAATGGGCAAAGACACGAACAATAGTCTCCCCCCTTGAGATCGGCCAGCTCCCGGGGTGGGGTGGGGGGCCACGTTCTGTAACAGGAGCCACAGAGCCAGCCACCGCCTCTGAGATGGGGAGGCCAGAGGGTGTCTGCATCACCTTTGCATGGAGGGACAGGCCTCGGGGATCCACGTTACTCAGAGTGAAGAGACAGAAGTTGGGGAGTTTAAACTGAGTTTTATCTCTGGGGCTATTGGGAAACGTATAATATCCCAACCTTGTGGAAATAAAAATAACTTCAATTACTGGTATACAGTTTATTCTCTCTTACATCTAGGCTAAAACATAAGCAGAATATTTTACATTATATTCAGGGCATTCTAAAGTGTGCCCTGACATATTAGGTTTTAACTTCCAAAGGAAAGCGAGACTTCACTTTCTAGGGGGTATTCATTTTGAGGCTGGAGTGATTTGGGAGACCGTCTGTTTATCTCCGTCATTACACCATGAGGCCACTGGGGCTCAAGACTTTAAGTGATTGGCCCATTATCGTTAGTTAGAAGATTTAGAGTTAGAACCCAGGGTTCTGTGCGATTAGTACTGGACTCTTTCAAAATAACTATTTAAAATTTTTATTTGGGTTTCTGTATTTATAGATTGAACCTTAGAGATCATCTAACCCAGCCCGCCAGCTCCCCCACGACATCCTCCTCATTCTGTAGAAGAAATCAAAACCTAGATATAGATGAGGATTCTGACTGTGCAGTTTCTTAGGAAAGGAACTTAAAAAAATAAAATTATCTCCAGCCCTGGCCCGGGTGGCTCAGTTTGGTCAGAGCGTTGTCCCAGGACGCCGAGGGTGTGGGTTTGATCCTCAGTTGGGGCACATACAAGAGCCAACCAGTGAATGCACAGATAAGTGGAACAACAAATTGATGTTTTCCTCTTTCTCTCTTCCCCCTCCTCCTTCCTCTCTCTCTCTCAAGACAAGAAACAAAAAACAATTAAAAATCACCTCCAATGAAAGTAGACTTAGCATAAGAGCCTGCGTGCATAAAATGAAAGCAATTTTGTTTGGTAACTGGATTAAAATCTGCTTTAAATAAAACCTATTAATTGAATACATTAAAATAATCTTTTGACAACCACGGAAAGGAAGGGATAGCTTTTCACAGGACTAAATTTTTTTCAAATTATTGAAGTACTCACTACAAAATTCCTTTTAACAAGCTGTGTTTCTGCACGTAAAATGTTATTCATTTATTGACAGCTTCTAAGATGAAGCACTGACTTTAGAATAAAGTGTCAACCAAACCACTGAGTCTGACAGTTAGAGCAGCCAAGTTATTCACAATGAACTTATGATTATAAGTTTTCCTCTTTTTCTTGCTTGTGTCTGTATCTCTGTGTAGGAAGGATTTTCGTTCCCTGCCTCACAATTTACTACAGTTCATTTAGAAGCTGAATAAGCTGTACTTTGCATGAGACCTGTCTTCCAGTTGTGACAGCCATAAGACCGAGGAAACTAAACAGAATAGCTCTTGTTTTATTCAGTGGTATAGTTCACTTATTTAAGTTGCTAATGAGAATATAAAATCAGAAATGTCTATTACTACTGAAAACAAAACCTTAGTCCTTAGTAGGACTAAGTCAGATAATGAAAATAAACTAAAGTCTAGAAGCTTTTTAAAAGATTAATTTAGAGTTATTTTGTTTTTCCAAAATGGATTGCATAATATATTTCAGTTTTCAAATTAAAATAAATGATTTATAATATATTTCAAATTGTATTAGCTAAAGTTTTCATTTATTGAGTACATTGTGGAAGCTATAAATATTGATATATTGTCTTCCAGTAATTTATAAAATTTTCTGCATAAATCTTTAGAAAAATATTGTGACAAGGAGTTATTTACAAAAGCCCAGCACGACATGATTTAAACATGAGCAAATTGATGAGCAAGAACAACTTTAAATATTTTGTTTCCTATAAGTTAGATTTGATTTTAATGGATTTGACATTTCCTCCCTGGACATGTTTTTTTTTCTTTTCCTTTCCTTTTCTTTTTTTTTTTTAGGCTTATATTTAGGAGAGAAAGTTAAAATGTAAATTGAAATAACATTTACTTTTTATTGACTTTCCTCTGACATACATGTATATGTGAAAGCATGGTTTGAATAGAGCAGGGCTGTATTCTCCATTTCATCTAAAACGATGATGATTATGTGGCAGGCTTTAGGAACACATCGTCGTGATACTCAATAATAATTATAATTTAATTTTGTTATCTATAAACACTTATTGAGCACTATTCCAGGTATCAATATATAAGTTCTCTCTGTATTAATCCATTAAATATTAATAATAACCCTAAGAGCTATATCCTGGCAATACCCTCATTTTACAATTGCAAAAACTGAGGCTTGGAGAAGTGGTTTGCCCACAGGCGCCCAGCTGGCAGGTAGCAGGGCTAGGGTTTGAGCTAAGTGGGTTCCAGCAAGCGTGCTGCCACCTGCTAAGCTAGGGCAAGTCTCCCAGTGCAGACTCCACGTCAGCGGCGGCATCACTTGGAAACATGCTGGGAATTACATTCTCTGGCCAAACCACAGACCCACTGACTCACACTCTCGGGCGGGGCGGACAGTCTGTGCTTTGGCCAGCCCTCCAGGTAGTCCTGACGCATACCCTTTTAGTCTCTTTGGGCCGCTATGACAAAAATGCCTTAGACTGAGTGGCTTAGAAACAACAGACATTTATTTCTCACAGCTCTGGAATCTGGGAAATCCCAAATCAAGGTGCTGGCAGGTTTGCTGAGGACCTGCGTCCTGGTTCATGGACAGCTGTCTTCTTACTGTGTCCTCAGACAGCTTGGAAGGAGGAAGCCAAACCAAGCTGCCCTGTCTCTTCTTAGGAGACCAGTAATCCCAGCGATGAGAGCTTTGTCCTCAAGACTTAATTGTCTACAAAGGCCCCACCGCCTAATTTCATCACATTAGGGATTAGAGTTTCAACATTGGCGGACCCAAAGATTCAGACTATGCCACACACTGAAGTGTGAGAACCCATGCCCGGATGAAGAAAGCATGGTCCTGCCTAGCTGGGGAGCTCAGTGGGTTTAGAGCATCGTCCTGATGCGCCAAGGTTGCAGGTTCAATCTCCCTTTCAGGGCACAAACAAGAATCAACTAGTAAATGCATAAATGAGTGGAACACAAAAATTGATGTCTCTCTCTCTCTCTCAAATCAATAAATAAAAATTTTTAAAAGTGTTTAAAAAAATAAGCAGCATCGTTCTCTGCCCATTCCAGAGGCCAGCAGTGTAGCAGTATGGACAGTCACATGGACACACAATTGCTGTTAGTCTAGTACGTGCAGCCAAAGAGGAACGCAGAGGTCCCATGCAGGTGCAAAGGGGTGTGCGTGAGGGAAAGGGAAGGTTCTGCTTGTCTGAGCAATGAGAGATTGGCACTCTAGTTTCAAAGACAGAGAGGAAGGGCAGTCAGTTCCAAAACTGATCGAGTCTGCTGGTTTTGTTTATCCGGAGTCAGAACATTAGTTCAAATGACTTCAAATGGTTCAGACATTTTGGCAGGACCCACATAAGCACTGTCGCTACCTCGGTCCTGCCCAAACCCTGGCTATGCTTGTGCCTCTCACCTGCAGTATGTCCCCTTTGGGACTGGTGGCTACAAAGTAGTCAAGAGAAACCTTTTTAAAATACCTGAAGTATGATGTCCTCTTTTTGCCTAGAAAAGTAATTCAGCCTTAGATGTTAGAAAGGCTGACTTTTGCTAACAGTACCCCTGTTTCACGGGCTCTAGCTTTGGGACTTAACAGCACTGAGCATTACAAGGCACTGTAATAACCTAAACCGCTTAACCCATTAGGTGAATCGTCCCTTAATTTTCCGGGTACAGTGTTTTAGACATCCTCCCACTAGGCTTCCAGGCTCAACAAATTCTTTGCACTTTTCATTTTGCTGGAAACAGGGATAAGACGTAAGCAGCCCAGGCTGCCTACTCTTTGTAACATCTTTGAAGAGATGGGCCTGATAGGCACCACTGTTTCCAATCGCTTAAAAGGCAATAATTCAATTATACCATCCTTTGTAGAAGAACTGCCATCGCTCTCAGTTCACTCCCAGGCCTGCCACAAGTAAATCACTTCGATAAAATCCTTGTTTTTTTCTCCCTCCTAGAGATGGGAATAAGTAACGATACCAGTGATCTACCAAGGACAAAATGCATTAATGTACTTCTTATGGAAAAGCAAAAAATTTCACAAGGCAGTGATGCATCGTGCTGTTTGGAGAATGATTTTCCTTGTGTGTGTATGTGAAAGCTGTTTAAGCGATTTTATACAAGGGCGCTTCTAGAGCGGATGCTACGCTCTGCTTTTGAATGTAAACGCTTGGATTGAGCAGTTTCTGCATCTAAGATGGGGAGAGGAAAACACCTTAGTGATACACCATCCACAGCTGGGGCCCGTTGATGCTCCTTCCTCTATGACTATGCAAAGAGAAGGTATTTCCTAGGGTATGTGAAGCACCCTAGGATGCTTCAAATATTTGATGCTCCTTCCTCATGTGAAAATAGCTGCATAATTCTCTTCTAAGTTCATCTTATTAACGGTATGAATATGGCTCAAACTAAAGGGACACCAGCTTGAATGTCCTATTATTAAGGGCTGTCATTTTCTTAAGGGTTGCTCAGCTCATTTGACTTTTTTCTTAATGACCCAGGTTAACAAACAAAGCAGTCAGTCACTCTCTAACATTGTAGTGAATGAAGCCCTTGAGTAAGTGACACCAGCTGTTAAGGCATTACCAGAGTGTGGGCATACAAAGATTAAAGTATATGGCAGTTGGCAAATTGATTAATTAGGGTCCATGTCATGCCACAGTATCCTTTCCATTAATATATGCATTAATATATATATTATTCCATTTAATATGTTTACTGGTGCCACTTAGTAAATGGTAAAAGATTTTCATTTCAATAAGTCCGTTTAAGGGATTTTAAAAAATAGGTTATACTTTTAAACAAATGATGCAGACTCACCAAAGCTTAACATTTTCTCTTTTATAATAGATATAATTTTATAACAGAACTGCAAATAAAGTTCTAGTCAACCTCCCTGATGACTTTAGCTGCTAATCACTGAGAAAAATCCTCTCGTTTGGATCACATTCTGAACTAGGATTATTCAGAGGGGTAGAATTAAATTGGAGAAACTATAGTCTAAGGCAATAAAACATTTTTATCTGCTTTAGCTATACTTTTATAGGTTACTAATATTTACTGAGTTTTTCTTATGTGCCAGACACTATTTTGGGCAATTCAAATGCCTTATCTCATTGAACATTCACAGTTCTTATCACTATTCCTGCTTTGTTTTTCGATAGCATATTATCATCAAATATGCTGCATATTTTTTTATTGTCTCTTCCCTCTAGCCTCATCCCTCATTAGGCACGAGTTATTAAACTTTCTTTACTGCTATCTCCACAACTCCTTGAATAGAGGATAATAGGTACTCAATAAATATATATTTTTGGATGAATGAATGGCCCCGTGAGGCAGGTTTTTTTAGATCAGCAGTTCTTTCCTCTTTGTTCATTGGGTAGGGTATTATTTCTCATAATACTTTGTAATTTATAATTAATTTTGAATAAACAATACACACGACCAAAGTGCAAATGGTACTAAGGAATATATGTTGAGAAGTATCTCTCACACACCCCTTTTCCACTCATTCCTTAATTTACCTGTTCCCTGGACTCTCACCCGGGGAGCTTTCTTTGTCCTTTGGTGATTAATTTGGCATTAGTCTCTAGGCCACAGCTATTCTGGAGATGTATCCTGTATAAGCTAACCTGTTACCTACTTGCGCTTTTTGGCAAAGAAATTGAACTAAATTCATGCTGGCTCTTTTTTTTTTCTTTTTTTAAAAGTGAATTGCACTCTTCAGTTTATGTCGCAAGAGGAAAACTACCTTCAAAGACCATGGACCAATTTATTTGGGGGCCTCAGTCCACCGATGGCTATATATGTGTCCTTTGCAACTTTTCTGTCATTTTCAGTCTTCAAACAGCAAGGACTCAGCGTCCCTTACCCACGTTGCCGCATTGGCCATGGGCTCCCCAGTCTCGTTAGTCGAACGCTGAGTCTTCTTGTGACTAATGATATTTTGAACCTTGGCCAACATTTTGTCAGACGTTGAGTCAGCACATCCCCCACCTCTGGGCAGAGTATGGGCTTTGCATTCGTTAACCGATGATGACCTCAGTGAGAAGGGTCTTCACAGCTCCTCCCAGTGAAGTCACTCCCTCTCTTTTCCCATAATTCAGCTCCATCTTCCCGTGAGCAGGTTTCACAGCACTTTGCGCAGCTCTTGGCTCCTTATTTTGTGGCATTTCAGGGGATCATCCCTACCCTGTCCAGTCGTTTGCTTGTACTTGCATGCCCCAAGCCATGTGTCTGAGACGGCTACAATGGGAAAACTGATACATGTTTGGGATGTCGCCTTGCCGGGAAGTGGCGGTCTTCTGGCGGAGAAAATGTTGTTACTGACTAGCAGATTCTCTGCGAGACCCCTGCCCGCGCTGAGCCCGCCCCTCCGAGCTCACGCGGCTGTGCCGCTCTGTCGCGCAGGGAGAGCGTGGAGAGCCTCATTCAGAAGCATTCCTACGCCCGCTCGCCCATCCGGACCTACGGCGAAGAGGACGTGCTGGGGGACGAGGTGCCGACGGCGCAGAGCCGAGGTGAGGCGGCTGCTGGGTGCCCGAGCACCGGCAGCCCGAGGACGGAGGCAGGTGGCGGAGGAGGCCTCGACCTCAGGGCACACGTGGCCCCGAGTGTCTCAGGGGTCCCTTCAGGAAGGGACAGCCCCGAGGCTGATTTTCACATAGTTCCTTGTTTTGCCCGGGAGCCCTACGTGGTGATGCGGCCTGACGGTGTCCTGCAGTCATGTTTGGCAATGAAGGGACATCGAGCCTCTGAGTAAGGTCTCAGGACTTTACTTGACCGACTAACCAAAGAGCTGTAGGACCTGGAGGGCAGCCCCTTAAGTCTTTCTGACCCTCAATTTCATAACCTGTAAATCTGCTCCACCTAGGTCAGGAGTACCTTCTTAGGATAATGACTAAAACTGAAAACCCTTTGCAAAAGAAGGTTCTCCCAGTGAAGGACATAACGGAGAGGCAGTGGCCCCAGGGGCAAGAGTAGGGCAGCACTGGAAGGTCCCCGGAGGCAAAGGCCCAGGCAAGAACCCTCCGCACCTGGGAGTCCAGAGAGGAGAGACCCGGGGGTGCCCAACCTGGTCACAGGGGTGTTTGTATGGGCAGAGAGCCCTCTGTCACATTTCAGTGTGCACAATACCTAGTCAAAACATAGGACATCTCATAACAAAATCCAGATGAACTTCTAGGAATTATACAATGGGAAAGTTCCATGTCAGCTCTTGTTTCAACTTCTGGATGCTGCCATGTTAGAAAAAGTTGCTTTGTAAGTTGTCAAATAGTTAATGAAGAATTATGGAAGCTAAAACAAACAAACAAAAACAGGACTTACGGTGGATTTTCACAATGGCTTTGGAAACTGAGTAACTTTGCAAGGCTCCTGTGCCCAAACTTCCTTACGCAGAAGTCAGGACAGGTCCCAGCTACCTGGGGTCCCTTCACAGGGAATCAGTTCATTACCTTCTGGGAGGGTTAGGGTGTTCCAGCCACTATCTGGAGTAAGCAGGCCATCTAATGAGTTAAGCCTTTACTTAATCAGTTCTTTCTTCCGCACATGGTGTGAATGAGTTTTGTTTTGTTTTTTTAATCTGGAAAGGTAGATTTGCCTCAGGGTTGACAGGTTTGTCTGTTTGAATTGCAGATCTTAGAATAAGTTGGTCCTTACAGACCCTATAATTCTTGATTTGCATGTGGGAACAGAACTTCCAGTCTAATGAGTTGTTTCCGCCTTCAGGGTCGGCCTTTACAACGTCCGATAATTTGTCTCTCAGCTCC
This sequence comes from Mormoops blainvillei, assembly GCA_004026545.1. NCBI lineage: Eukaryota > Metazoa > Chordata > Mammalia > Chiroptera > Mormoopidae > Mormoops > Mormoops blainvillei. The sequence goes on from PVJD01004657.1 coordinate 125,028, forward strand.
TGGGTGTCATCTTCGTCCAGTTTTCCTGGATTTCAGCACCCACAGTCCCTGACCGCTCTCGGTACCAGCACAGCTTCCATCGCCACGCCCATCCCCCACCCCATCCAGGGTTCTCTGCCTCCATACAGCCGACTTGGGATGCCCCTGACGCCCTCGGCCATTGCCAGCTCCATGCAGGGGAGCGGCCCGACCTTCCCGTCCTTCCACATGCCGCGGTACCATCACTACTTTCAGCAGGGGCCCTACGCGGCTATCCAAGGACTGCGCCACTCCTCTGCCGTGATGACGCCGTTTGTATGACTCTTGTAAAAACAGGAGACTCCAAATCCAGAACGTGCAAGTGGGTATGGAAACATAGGACAGGGCTGGGTGGGTGGGACGTGGGGCGTTGGAGCAAGGGCTCTGCAGGCGACATGGGATCGAATGTCGAGGAGAGCTGGACTCACAGCGAAGCCTACTGCTGAGGGATTGCACCATGGACCAGGATGCATCTGGAGTTGGGGGGCGGCTCTTGGGTTCCAGAAAGAATCAGTGTAAAGGCCCAAGTCCCGCAACTAACGGGGTATCAATTTACCCAGAAAGTTTAATAATGCAAGGCAGATGAATCTTGAAGTGCATTATTCCTAGCGGTTAAAAATGCCGCGTTGATGCAGTACCGCATAAAATCTACGTGTGGAGGTTTTCTTCTTACTTTCCACAGGTTGAAAGAATCTTCGGAGAGGCAATACTACACAACACACCGGCCATAATGCATAATGACTAACTTCAGTCCATTTCTCCCTGTAGGAAATGAGAGCCGATAGAGAAGTATTTGTAGTGCTGTAGCTTAAGCATGTTTAGTTTTCCTTTGCGTTGCTTTGCTGGGGGAGGAGCTGAGATAATGCGAACGCATCCCGCTTTGTGGATGAACACTTGGTAAAGACTTCACGAGTTCTTTTTTTGTAACATCCAAGGGCCAGTTCCTGCCAAGGTCTTTTTCACCGTCTTGTCTCCTTTCTTCTTAATTCTCTTTCTCGCAATTTCTTGTCACGTATGGAGGAAAAATCTATATACAGTGTTGAAGGGAGAGGCTCTGTGTGTTACATGGTGAAACCGAGGGCTTATTTTTCCGGGCTACATTCTCGATCCACTACTGATGTACCCACGGAGGCGTGCTCTCCAGCCGCCCCCATCATGGGGCGGCCCGTGGGACTTTCTTCCCCTCGCAGCTGTGGTGGAGAAGTGGTTGCCTGGGTCTGAAAGGCATTTCTTGGACACGGATGCAGAAGGCCCCTTCATTTTTACTTCAGCTTTGGTAGACCTTCTGGGTGTTCGAGGGCTCTAGGCCAAATTCCCTTTCTTGGAAAACCTGCATTCTTGTTAGATTAGGGGCTACTGCTGATTGACAAGGATTTGTGAGTGACCCTTCTCAATGCCTTTGCAGCCTCCATTTAAGCTGTACCATAAGGAGCTATATGTCCACATTACCCAGTTTGTCCTTTTCTTCTTACTGTTACATTCAGTGACTCCTTTACCATTTTTCTAGCCTGTGATATGAAATTACATGTTAACTGAAAGACTCCCTGATTGAAACATTGCTTCTAAGTAAATCTAAACATTTACCCACTTTATTTTCAGCTCTTGCTGTCTTCTTAATCCTTTAATGGTGTATGGTAATTAATTATATTTTAGGTATATATAATCTGTTATTTTTGGGCAACGTAGTGTAGTTAAACATTTACTGTCAGGGTAGCACATTTGGTATTTTGCAACAGTTCATTACCCTAATAACAGAAATTTAATGAGGCTTATAGCCCTTTGACTTCAGGTATAACGCAACCTAGCTGTAGGATATAACCTGTCTTCTTCACAAAGCTCCCCCAAAGGGTTTTAATTTACATGTTCTATGTGATATTCATTTTACTCTGTCTGACTGTGAAAGTATTGAATCTGTTAAAAGAGACGGGAAATACTGCTTCCGAGAGAGAGTAGAGGTGTATTTCAGAGTAAATGCAGCATACTTATCACAATGGACTCCACTGGGATTTTATTGGGGTGTTTTAATGTTAGGCTTTTCCATATCGAATACCTTTCTTGGGCATTGCCAGCTTATAAAATGAGGCAAAATGGCAGAGCCCGTCTTTGGGATGCCGTCGTCAGACTTTGCAATTGTCATTCTGCACCGTGTCCCTGACTTTTCGTATGGAGACGTGTGGGCTGTGTCTACCAAGCCGCTCAAGGCCCCATGGCAGCGCCGGAGGCCATTCGGCAGCTCCTGGCATGTCAGGCTCAAGTGGGCACAGGTAGTTTTTCTTCAAATGCAGCACAGATGTGCATTTCCTTTAAAAAGTGGTTATGAGTCATGTTTAAATATCCATAGAGCTTAGGACAGAGATTTAATATTTAATAGCTGGCCTGTTGCCAGTGCTCCTTTTAAGACAGAGTGCAGCTGCCTAAAGCAGGGACAGCAAAAGTAGATGCTGTTTTACATGAGGCCGCTCTATGCCTGGCAGACTACTGGTCTACTAAAGTAAGTCGAATCTGAATTTTCTTTTCAATGAGAGTGAAAGGAGCATTTTAATCCTGTTTTGATATTTTGCTCCCCATCAGTGTGACTCAACTGTTTTTGTTAAATATGGATTTCACACCAGTATTTCCCGACTTCATCACTTTATTTTGTAATTAAGCAATAAGACTAAAAGTAAGCAGAGTGCTTGGAAAAAGACTAAGATGTCAAAGCATGCTAATGGAAAATCACACCTGAAATTCTAAATCGGATATATTTTTAAGTGTTTGGCTTCATTTGAACTAGAAAGAAAAAGCACAACTGAAATGGAGCTCAACCCGTTGGAGTCACTGCAGCTGTGAGCACCAGGGGTAGAAATTTACCGCCCCCGCCCGCCCGCCGCTGAGTCCTTATGAGCTATCCTGGTTGCTGACTCTTACTTAACTCCTTGGGTATTTAAGATTTAAAACTGTTAAGCCTTGTTTTACCAAAAGTAATGCCAAGAACTAGATAATTAGCAAAAAAGCCAAGTGAATAGTAAAGAGCATGAATTATAATACAATTGGAATACATTCAGGATTTTCCCTCCAGGGATATTATAGTATCCGCAAGCACGGCTAACATGCAGGGTTGCTCAAGAGCGGCCCTGCCAGAACTGCTTTCTTTTACCTGAAGAAATGAATTCGTAACTTAGTAGGGCCTATGTGTGTGATTTGTTTTAAAAGCATTTATCAATAATTCTTGAGTTCGACTGTGTCTCTGACTTAGTAAATCTTCCCCCTTTTCTGTCCACCCTTAGCATGTAAAGATAAACACATCTAGCTTGTGTCCGACATGCCACGAATTATGAGGCAGCTTGGTCTACATCAATGAATTTATACTGCATTGCTGGTCCCTTTGATTCGCGTGTGTACCAGTGGTCTGTGGTCGGGAAGGTCTACCACCATTCCTGGTAGGTGCACCTAGAAGAGGGGCGATTAAGAAGCTTTCTGATGATGATTCTTCATCTAGCAAAACCCCTATGGCATGGGAGTCACACTGATCTCTGGGGTGTTCCATGGTCCCCCCTCCACTCCCTCGCTCACATTGCTGTCATTGCACAACATCCCACCCCCCCAAAAAAGGAAAAGGAACTCCCATAAAAGCCCATGAAGTAAGTATTTTTCGAAGTAAAGCATCCTCATCCCATACCACCTATGAGTTTTTCAGCAAGATACTAGGAGAGGTATCCCAGTTTCGAATTTCACGTTCGCTCTTCAGGCCGTGCTCCTTGTATTTGAGCTGAATTAAAGTGAGAAAATAAGCCTCCAATAAAGTGGGTGAAGTGACTTCGCCACCCCATTAAATATGCAGTCAAGCTTAGCCATGACTCAGAAACGAAAGTTCAAAAATGCAGTTATGTAATGCGCAGGGTCCCGTATTGTAAGGAAAACAATACTGTTACTCAATCTTCCACTCACTAGGTAAGGAAAGCTGTTTTCCTTATTAAGCATGTACACACTTGGTAATATTACAGGTGAAACAGCTTTATACCCTGACCCTGGACCACATCGATGGCATGAAGCACTGGACAGGAAAGACTTTCAGCTGGCTGTTTTAGAGACTCACCTGTGGGTAGACGACGGATTTTATACATTTCTATATTATTTCAGAATGCAAGGGTTTTATGTAAACAAGCAAAGGAAAGGCTACAACCTCTTAAAACCTTAGAAGATCAGACTCCTTTCTTCATTGCTGTTCATTCCATGCCAGTTACCAAATATTCCAATACTTAGCTTTCTTCAGCACGCTTAAATAGGCAAAGGTTCATTTATAAATGTTTAATAGGCAAATATTCCAAAACCGTTTTCTGGCCCTTCTTTCTCTGTCCATGCCTTAAATAATTCCAATTCCCTCCCCCCGATAATAAGAAAACAAAGACATTTCGGTGAAATAATACATTTGGACAAAAAATACGATTCGTTGTATTTTACTTTTGGTACATGAAAATGCTGTATTTAGTTGTTTTTTATTTTCTTAGTTTCAGAAGCCTAAAAGAAGGTCTTTGATTTCCTAAAGGAAAAAAAGTTATATTAGTGTTTTTAGTCAACTCTGTCACTGTTCTGTTGTTTGCTGTGTTCATTTGCTTAATGAATTGCGTGCGAACAGTCACTCTAATGAAGTGTGTGTGTTGGGGGCTGGGGGAAGGGCATGGGAAATGTTTTATGAAAAAAGAAGTTATAAGCCTAATACTATGAAGTAACATCTAACGAATTTCTTTTTAAGTGCAATATATTTATTTCTGCTAGAAATGTGTATTATCGACATTATGTAATATTTGAAGCATTACATGTTATTTGTAAACAGCTTAAAATTATATATTACCCAAAGTTGTACAGAAGTACAAATGTGTGCATATCAATTTCTTTCATTAAAAATGGTGTGTTTTTGATACATATACACACATTTACACCTTTCATTATGTGACACGGTTAGCTCCGGTTAGCTCCGTGACTTTGGTACCTGTTTACTCACCTGAAATAAAAGAGGGGGGAGTAGGTAAGGTCAAAGGTCACCACTGGCCACTCCCAGGCCAGACACAGCCCACTGGATTACTCCACAGGGTTTTGGCTTTGCCTTTGAAAACCCATAGAGAAGACGTTGTCCTCAAGTTCCCACCAGTTCCAAATTTTCTATGCCCAGTCCCCTTCACTCATTGACTTTCCCCAATGAACATAGAATGCGGGGCTTAGACCTCTGTGCAGAGCGACATGAAGACTCCATGAAGCTCAAAGAACAACTGCCTCTCATTCCTGTCCTGAGCTCTTGGATGTGATGTAATGACATTACCCAGAAGGCTGACACAAAATAAGATTAGCCAAATTCAGTCCTCATCCTTCTTCTGCATGGCAGTCCTTCAGAATATCTGGCGTTATCACGCCTGCTGCTTTCAGAAGTCTGCTCTCTTACCCTTCATTTTTCGTGCGTGCCAGACACCGACCTTGTGAAAACCTTTTAGTGGGAACAATTCTAAGCTTACAGAGTAGTTGCAAGAATAGTATTAAAAACCCTGCATACTCTTTACCCAGATTCACCAATTGTTAACTTTTTGCCCCATTTCATTTGCCATTTGCACACATGCCAAGTGGTGCAAACACACATGCTATGTATACAAATTATTTTTCTGAACCACTTGAGAGTAAGTTTCACATGTCATGCCCTGTTATCCCTACGTAATTCAAAGTATATTTCCTATAACCCAGAAGATCTCATGAAATATCCACAGCAGAGTTGGCAACTTCAGGAGATTTAACAATGGTCAATACTGTGATCTACCGTCTGTCCTCCAGTTTTGTCCAATGACAGGGTGATGTCCTTTGTAGCATATCTCCCCTCCAGTACAGATCCAGTTCAGGATCACACACTGCATTTTGTTAAGTTTCTTTAGTCTCTTTTAATCTGATACGATTCCTCAGCCTTTCTTTGTCTTTCACGGCCAAAAGTGGAAAAAAAAAAATCCTGTTGTTCCATGGCTTATAATTATTATCCTTAGTTATCTTGATGCATAACATCCCAGATTTGGTCCTGGGAGCCCCTTGAGCTGACTCCTATATCCATGTGACTTTTCCCGATTTATTTTCGAGCACTTCTCCAATTTCTGGCATAACACGTCCCCCCAACTGGCTCATATTGTATCTCTTCTGCCGCGGCCCTGGAACCAACCATTTCTACAAGGAGCCCAGACTTGTTTCAGTTGGGGAACTGTGATAGGAACCAAGGCCTGGGTGCCAGATGTGCTCAGTGGGGTGCATTCACTTCTAGGCCCTGTCAGCTCACAGGAATACACAGATGTGTATAAACACGCACATTCACATGTACATACGCGTGAGTGTGTACAAAATGTCTTAGACGTCATGAGTTTGTGCTGGTATCTCCAATTCCAATGTACCCCATAAAGTCTGTCCTTTCTTGCTCTGCCTCATCCCACACCTGTATCTGCCTTCTTCCACAGCGAGAATCCTGGCTGCCGACATCAGCTTACCATTTAGTCATTCTGTCATATACCCCAGCTAATTTCCTATTTCTTCACTCAGACAACTGCTATAAACACACCTTCTGCAAAGAGTTTGGGATTTTTTTGAAGTCGTTTCCCTCCTCAACTAAGGGCCTATGGTTGAATGACGTTTTGTAGTCACTTGGATTAGCTGCTTTCTCGTTTTCCTGC